>JBAMJV010011713.1:0-187008 GCA_037951105.1 Echinarachnius parma
TTTCTTTTTTATACCCGGGAGTTGACTGTAAACTGTCTATAAAGGTCACCTGATAGTAATGGCTAATATGTGTTTTCTCTTTGGTGGTCATTATCCACAGGTATCGTCTATGAAACCGCCGTGGCTAATGTATGTTGCGGCAGAATTACACTTATATTTTAAAGTGGTAATAGTTTGTGTACATATTATATTCCCTGTATAAATGCATTATACTCCCTGTATACTTGTAGTATACAGCCTGATTAGTACAGCCCTATAGTTGAATACAGTGCAGAAACAAAGGGGTCTCTATGGTGGCATTATAGGGACACTTTGGCCAAATTTTGGCCAAAGTTTGGCCAAAATTTGGCCAAATTTTGGCCAAATTATGCATATTTGGCCAAAATTTGGCCAAAATTTGGCCAAATATTCGCCAAATTTTGGCCAAAATTTGGCCAAAATTTGGCCAAATAACACAAAATTTGGCCAAATTTTGGCCAAATTTTGGCCAATTTTTTTTATATTTGGCCAAAAATTGGCGAATATTTGGCCAAAATTTGGCCAAAATTTGGCCAAATAACACAAAATTTGGCCAAATAACACAAAATTTTGGCCAATTTTTTTTATATTTGGCCAAAAATTGGCGAATATTTGGCCAAAATTTGGCCAAAATTTGGCCAAAATTTGGCCAAATTTTGGCCAAATTTTGGCCAAATATTCGCCAAATTTTGGCCAAATTTTGGCCAAAATTTGGCCAAATAACACAAAATTTGGCCAAATTTTGGCCAAATGTGTATAATTTGGCCAAATTTTGGCCAATATTTGGCCAAAATTTGGCCAAAATTTGGCGAATATTTGGCCAAATTTTGGCCAAATTTTGGCAAAATATGCATAATTTGGCCAAAATTTGGCCAAATTTTGGCCAAACTTTGGCCAAAATTTGGCCAAAGTGTCCCTATAATGCCACCATAGATAATGGTACCATTCCGGCGAAACAAATTTGAGAGATGATACACATCTATATTACAAATAATAACTACCGGTAATACATTTTTTCTTTTCTTATCTTCTTGTAGCTGATCTCACAATACATCTATAGTTTCGATATTCATTAATTTATATCTTGATGTATTTAATTTGAAAATTAATGTAATTATTAATTTATTATTTCACTTCTTTATCAAATACGGGTTTTCACAGCATTTATTCGTGGGGTGTTAGTGTTTACCCACTGATAGCACCTTTTCACATTGCCCAAATGTCGCTCAGAGGTGTAGACGCAGTGTAAGTAAACATAACTAACCCATTTATGCGCTCGGACTAAATCTCAAATAAATGGCGCTTTTAATTTGGTCTTTCGCATCATCTCATCAGTAAGTTTAGTCTGTCTGTATGTTCTCCCTGCCGGAAAGAACACACTCATCCATACTGTGAGCACAGTGTGAAATCGCTGAGATACACAGTGTGAACGCAGGAAATTTCACACTGTGGCGATAGTGCCCTCACAGTGTGTTCACAATGTGGACCACAATGTTAAATTCGAGCGTTTTCTCAGTGTGAAAGCCAACTCACACTGTGAACACACTGTGACATCGCTGAGATACACAGTGTGAACGCAGGGAATTTCACACTGTGGCGATAGTGCCCTCACAGTGTGTTCACACTGTGAAAATGCTCGAATTGTGAAACACAGTGTACGGTGATTACACTGTGTTCACACTGTGGATGAGTGTGTTCTTTCCGGCAGGGTTATTTGTTCATATACAAGTTTGTGTGTGATGCGTGTTTATGTTTTGAGGAGAAATAATTGACCTTCCCTCGTATTAGCACCTGTTCTCATCGCCGAAACAAAGGAGGTATTATAGAAAGTCCACCTCCTTGCCCAAACTTCGCTCAGCTGTGTGGACACACTGTGAATATTAAAGCATTATTAACATTGTCATTTCAGCACACGGGTCTACACACAGGATTGTTATGGAAAAGGTACCACCACCCAAAAATAATATTCTTATTAAGAAAGGTAACATATTTAGTATTCCATTCCATCAACAAGTTCACAAAAACATGTTTCCAGAAAAAAAAAAAAAAAAAATTGGAAACGCATCACCATTCTAAAGCATGCGTTCATGCGGTCTGAATTACGCAGACTGCTATATGTGTGCGGTGAATTGCAACGTGTGCATAGCGAACGTATCGCCCGGGAATCTATTGTTTACAAACGTGCGCGTGAATAGCATTGGCGCACTCGCAAATGGTTGGCCCTTATGGAACCAGGAAATAGCAGTGGATCCGTAAGTGGTGGAAATTAATTGCTTTGTTTATGAATTTTGTTTGCAAAATGTTGGGTATCTATTTGATATCACAAAACGGTACCAAAACATATAATAATGTGTTGTTCTTTGCCTGGTGGTCCCCTTTAATTGAGACTTTGCAATGAAATTAGTAAAATAGAGTTTATAATCTATAATTTTTTAATATTAAAGCATTATTATCACTGTTATTTCAGCACACGGGATTATTATTGAAATGATAATATTTAAATTGAGACTATGAAATTAGTAAAATTGAGTCTATAATCTGGAGTGCTCGAAACCATCCACCATGTCTACAGGATTATTTTGTCTCGGACCACCATAGCTATAGCTAAATCTCTGGGTGTGTCGCTTCCTTGAGTGCATCATGACGTATGTTTACTAAGGGATGTCGTTCACAACATCTCTTCAGTCAACACACACACCATGGCACAGGCCTTCGAGATGAAAGGATGGTGATAAAAGAATGATTCACTACATCTATTTGTTACGTCAAATATATTCCGCAAACAATTAATTTCGAATTTCAATGTCTAGTCGTTTGCCTAAATTCAGTGTTTGAACAATAATTAAAGTACAATTGTGAGGCAATAATGGCACCATTAACGTTCACTCGGATTGTTTGCGTAATTAGGAGTATTTTACTCATTTTTAACAGAACAAATACAGAGAGAAAGAGAAGAAGGGAGAGATAGGAAGAGGGGTATCGCATAATAATGACATTGAATTCTGAAGAGAGACTAAACTGTTTTATGTTCTTTGTTTTTTAATTGTTTTGCGCCTTTTTTTGAGAAGTGCGCTATATAAGTTTTATTATTTATCTCACACGAATATATCGTGCGTTTTAGTTTTGTGTAATCATGTAGAAACACGTACAGATCACAGTGCTCTCACGCGGATCTGCTAAAAAACACCCAGAAATTAAAAAGGGATTTGGGGGGTTCTATATTGCATCATCTTTAAAATTATAACAACGTATAATCATGAGAAGATCAATTTGATTCGATTTTTATTTGAATTTATTTCCATATTTCACAAAAAATGTTGAAGAACACGTTAATATACAAACAAACAATAATATTCATAAACGAAATACAGTATAAAATACACAGAAGACTCATAAACAATCAATATTACATAATCACTAATTTGTTTGTAATTAACATAACGTGAAATATGGGGGAACCAAAAAGAAGCAAAGCTTGTAAAATATTTGGTTCCCAGGGGTAATTGTGTCTTATCAAAATTTAAAGAACAAAAATGTATAGACAAAAAACAATAAAAGAACAAAATAACGAAGAGAAGGTGCCATGCCTGTGAGAGCGTGTGGGAGAGGGAAGATTGGTGAAGGGTTGAAGCGTCATATTATACACATTTCAAGATGATTGTGTGAAAAATACGTCTCAGCAAATAGACAAAGCGTGACGTCTACAATGCATCGATTTCTTGGTAGATGTTTCTTGTTTCTATTTGCAGAAAACTAGTGGTGGAGCCAGTGTCCAACCGAATGCGACGTTGAAAGCTCGATTGTAGATTGGATTGCCATAGAGTTGTATATAAGAAAGCATACAGCTCTATGGGGATTGCAATATTTCCCACAACAGCGGCGTTTTTTAATTCTTTCCATTACAGTGAGATGCTGAGAAGAATATCATATAAGCACTGTAAAAAAAAATACCGCGATATTTACTTCATTGAATTATGTTAAAAAACTGCCTTAATTTTGTTCAAGTATTAGTAACTTGATGCTATTTTGAGTATCTTCTACTAAAAATATCATACAATCGTCATAACTTAAAATAAATAAGTATGTTTCTTTACGCTATTTAATGAAGTAAAATGTACGAATTCGATTTAAGTTAAAATCACTAGAAAGAATCAATAAAATTGTGTAAAATACATTTTCGTAGCGAAATGGAATTATATGCTTTTATTCAGAAAGTGTTCCTCCATTTAACTCACTTATTCAGAACGCAGTATCCTTCATTCCTAAACCTAGGTATATGCTATAGCATTCGCTTTATCATTCGCTCTTCCTATATACCGTATTAGGCATGCATGATTAACTTATATAATGGTGCGTCTTTAAATGAATTTTTTAACAGTTAATATTCGTAAACAAAACCCAAAAGAGAACCGACAAATAACTTTGAAAAGATTTTATTTCCAGAAAATGAACGTTCCACTGATTATTCATCGTACGTTTTAATTTCACTTATACTCATATAGGCGTTTTAATGTACATATTAGATTATTAGTTAAAATTGTAAATCTTCGATATGTTTCAAATCTGATTCATGAATATTCATGAAGTAAAGTTAACTTAAATCTACACTATTCTTATATTATTGTTACTCAAAATAGTAAAAAGTAAAAATTACTTAATTATTTGTATTTGCTTTTGTTCAAAGTACTGTAAGGAGAGTACAGTTTTGGTGAAACTGAATTTTAGTAACCAAAACCTGCATCATTACATTACAAACTAATAGTTATAACTAGAAAGGAACACAAAATTACAAATGACGTAGTAAAGATCATGTTATCATTCATAAAGAGCCGTTAAAACGTAAGAGGGCGCTCTCTAAACACTCATCGGTTTCAACCATTTTGAATAAAATATTATGCATGACATTGTGATGCTTTGTTGAAATAGTGATTAGATAGAGAAATAACCAACAACTATTTAAATACCTATTTTGTAACTTTTTGAAAAGAGGAAGAATTTTTTTGAATTTTTAACGGCTGTTTCAAAATTCTTTAATAAACCTGGGGCCCCAACTTGATTACAAATTGTTATATTTATGGATATTTCAGCCGTCTCTGAACCGATTTTGATCAAAGAAAGATGATTTTATTATTTAAATATTATGCTCTTTCAAATTTTACACTCAGTTTTTCATTACCTCACAAAAAAAGTAGTTTAGCGCCCTCTCTACCAAAACTCAACTATCCCTTTAAATGTATCTAGTTTATTTTTCTACTTATTTTTGTAATGTCATTTTTACATGAATTTATTGAGTTGTTATATTTAAGTTTGTAGAACTTAAATTTAGCGAGTACGCAGGACAAAAATGTGTTTTTGCTTAAATTCTAATTGGAAAAAATAAGTAATAATTACTAACTGAAAGAATAGTTTGTACAGTGCGGGACGAGGAGGAGGGGGGGGGGGGTTACCCCCTTGTACATAGAGTCTTTTTTCACCCTTTATAATTTTACCGTGTTTTCCCGTATACATGTATAACTATACCATATTACATGTATTAGGCACAAATCGATACGCCCAATATATCCGTTTTTACCCGTTGGGATCTCTCTTCCATGCATGACTGGCAAACATGATTCCACTGGATCTGGAGAGAGTCGAGAGCCCCCTATTTCCCCAAATATTCCCACCCCAGTTAGCTAGGCAACTCCATCTATTTGCAGAGTGTCAACACGTCAACAAAATATACATGGGAGTTTATGTCAGGAGTGCTACAAGCTGCCGAGCAAACTATAGAACAAACGAGTCGACAAAGTAACCCCAAACAAATAACTGCGGAGCTTGAAATGCAGAATAAACTTGCGATCAATACGCAACACAAAAAAGGTATGCATAATCAAAGGATGTTACAAACCCCTATGAGTGGTATTTAAAAGGATCTAGTAATATTGTCCGTCAAAATCCCCAAAACTTACTTGGAACTCCATAGTATAGTATCACATACCTCGTTGTATTCGTATCACTAATACAAGTATGGAACCGGTTTCGGGTTTCCGAATTTCCCTTTCGTTACAAAATATTTGTATGATTGAAGTGTTCGTATTTCACATTCTTTCTCCACTAGAGAATGTTAACTATGTACAAAGACAGTGCAATGAGTTAGGCAAATATCACTTAGCAATTTTCGCTCATTTGATATTCATTTACCAAGGAACTTTTACACACCACTCGTATCAAATTACAGAAATATACATTTGTATCAACCCGTCTTTAATGTTTGCCCTTTTCAACAAAGCTGCAAGAACCCTTTAAATTGTTACATCGAAAGGACTCACGAGGTATCAGAGGCGCTATGGGGAAAGCTTGTCGAGATGAGAACCAACAGGGCCCTTATTCATAAAAACCCGCTATACATTTCGTGCAATTCTGCATTTTTACTCATTTATTGTTGAACTTTTTGAACGATCTGGCAAGGCCCAATTTTCTGTTATCATTGTGGTCAGTTTCCAGCTCTATGTTTGAATTTAAGACATGTACGTTACATCGTGTTAACAAAAACCAAATCATATCATGTTTCATTTGAGCACTTAATATCTCCGACGTAATAATTGCTTCCGATTATTGTACTTGTAGTTGTAAAATCGTAATTTCAGTAATGGCTAAATGTTTATATAATCAAATTAAATTAAAAGCTATCGTGCCACGTACAATGACCCAATTACTGGATAATAATTATTCAATGATATTCTTGGAAGAGTGGTAAAGTGGTAACCTTGTAACAATGACCCACCAGTTCAACGCTCAACTAATTATTTTCTCTGCCATGAAATTATCTATATTTGAAAAAGAAAAGAAAAAAATCAACCTGGGTCGCGTAATTTTACGGCAATAATTGTTTCTAATGCATTACGTCAGACAAACACATAGACAATGCATGCTTAGCCACACTGTAATTAGGTATATTTGCACCGAGACCGAGGCGGACGGTGCGGGCAGGGGTGGGGGCAAGGGTATGTTTGCCCCTCTTTGTGGGCCTGCCACTACCCTTATTCTTGTTATGCCCCCATTGTGGTAAGAAGAAGTGAAGGACCATGGAAGGACTAACCAGTATTAACACCGCCACTTTAGTTTGGACTTCCGTAATACGCTCTTGCCGAAAATATCACAGGCCCCTCCCTACGTTGCCTCCCACCCGATTCGACCCTACCATGCCACTGCTAGATAGTTTGCAGATGTCGGCGGAGCAAACATAAATGCGAGTGGAATATACGGCCCATTTTCAACTGGTATATCGACATTTTCTGAGCAAACCGCGGAGGATACTCCATGCTATAGACCGAAAAATCAGTCTATATTCCGATGGTTTGGTCCACTGAGACTGTGTCTTGTTTCATTATCATCTTACACTATCTTGTTCCTATGACGTCATAATATTAAAGGACCTTTCCATAACGAGGTGGATTTTTCTGTGTAACGTTAAAGCGTTAAAGCTAACTTGTTAGCATTGTCAGAATGTAGGTCCGACAAGTGTGAAAAAAAGGTAAGAGTCAGAGACAACAATAGTTTGATCGATGCGTTTTCCCCCATCGTCAATAAAAAGGGCGTAAAATCGATATTGCCTAGGACACCTTCGGAGCGAGTGATAACATGGTAGAAGACTCAATCATCAATGAATTAGCAATTATTGCGCGGAATTACACAAGGGCTTAATATTTTCACCCGATTTGTGATGGTTATATTAATGGTGTCAGTGAGTGAGAAAGGGATCCTTAATTTGATCAGTATAATTCGGGGGACAGTTTGCCATGCATCTATATTTCTCTCCATTAATTCGGCATTGTATGCAGTGAAGACATTCTTTGTTCATGCTGTATAATTTCGCAAAAATCATAATTTTGGCACATTTCTAGCCGGTGTGTTGTTGTAACTTCTCGGCAAACCACAATCAACCATATACTGCGTGAGTCCATTTGTATTTGTTCCCGAGATATTTTGAGGACATCACCAGGAGGAATCGGACAATAACACGCACGGTATAATATAGGAGACACACCACAATCGATCGATCGATATTTTTTCTTATTCAGTTGAAATCTTTCGGACACTGGCGTGGTTATTTCCATTATTCAGGGGAGTGAACCTCAGTGAACAAGAAAAAAATAGCTCGCTGATCTACACCGGCGCTTTGGCCGGGGCGAAGTAGCGACTAAAGCCTTCTCTTCATGGACTTTCATGGACATAGTAATTTGCGTTGGATATTTGCCAAGATATATGTTAATATGCTCTGAGAATACGATCAAGAGGCAGGATCAAGACGTAGCTATGTAATGGAGCAATAACCAGCAAGACCTTTTTGCTTTTTGTTTTCTGAATTATTATAATAAAGGCGCCTGCAGCGGTTATATTCCCCCATCACATCAACAGTCCATATAGAGTAAGTACATTATTACATCTTGCCCGCGATTGCAATTTGATTTCTTCTACTTTTAAAAGAAAAAGTCATGAAAAACCCTTTCGCGTCGACGACGGGTTAGGAAATAAATGTGAAGCGTGGTTACATAATTATGCCACTTAAAGGGGTAGTACAGTTTTGGTAAGGCTGAACTTTAGTAACCAAACCTGGACAGTAACATTATAAACTAATAGTTATAACTCCACCATGCTCGAAAGGTATACACAATTACAAACGACTAAGTAAAAAGCCTGTTATCATTAAAAAAAGAGCCATTAAAACACAAGAGGGCGCTTTCTAAAAAGGCATTGGTTTCAACCACTTTTCTTACAAAATAATGCATGTGATGTTCTATTGAAATAATGATTAAGTAGATAGATCATCAACAACTATTTTAAAAAACGCTTTTGAAATTTTTTGAAAAAGTGTAAGCATTTTTTAAATTTTTTGAAAAAATCATCTAATTATTTGGGCCCCAAATAATTATAAGATTAAATATATTTATTGATATTTCAGTCGTTTCTGGACCGATTTTGACCAAATAAATTTTATTCTGCTATTAAACTTGCATGTTCTCTCAAATTCGACACTCAGTTTTTCATTATCTCACCAAAAAATTGTGATGTGCAGCGCCCTCTCTACCAAAACTAAACTACCCCTTTAAAGCGATCCATGAACTCTGTCAAATTCGACCGACATCACTTGGAGCTTTCTCACTTCTCCTGTACCTGGTTGCTTGGCTAATGGTAAACAGAAGAATGAAATGGTTTTTTATTTTTGTTTAAATGTCTATCTAACTATGGACATATTTCTGATTGAATGAATTGTAGTCAAAATCAACGAGCAATTGTGATAAAATCTGACATGATTTCACTGAATAGATAAACAGCGTTCTGTTTCTTTGTGAAACTGTCATACATTCTGAAGAATCAGAACACTCTTACAATTATACATTGGTATATGATTTGAGTCTCAATATCACTTTTGAACAAAAAAATATTATAAAGTTAATATATCACTTCAATAATGATCTTGTTTTAACAAACCCCATGCATGTGCTATGTTTGTTCTACAAGAACATATTATGAATATTATTAGGCCAATATCGAAGATTATGAACGGGAAAAAGGAGTGTTATGGGTATTATTTATTTTATTTATTTTGGTATACATTTCAAACTGATCAGCAGCAGAGCTGAAAGGATCAGTGTACATTGAACATCAAAACATACATAATATAAATAATACAATATAGCAATTGTTACATTCGAATTCAAATGAATTGGAACATTAATGTTAAGTACAAAATTTACAAAAGTAAATCACTATAAGATAAACAAAGCTACACTACACAAAGAACAAATATCAAATCATTGTGCATAATTAATAATCAACCACATTCATGGCCCTGGGAAGCGGGGGTGCTGGGGGTGCTGCAGCACCCCCGGAAATTGTTCAGGGGGTGCGCAGCACCCCCTGCATTTTTTGTTGTATGTTATAATGTTTTTTGTGTTGACAATGGAAACCAAATTGCTGGTCTATATCGCCCATGGTCAGCGTTTTGCACTATGAAGTTTTGTGACCAGAGTGAATTCGTCTCACAATCGTAAGTGTTAAACCATTCCTCAATGATTGATTCAAAAGAATTTGTGATTTACTGGTTGATTGATTCATTATCATGAGTGATGACAATATTATGTAGCATATACTCAAGTATATATTGGGTATACGGGGATGTGCCGCTGGGAAGGGTGACTTTTTCAAGAAAGATCCTTAGACATAGGTCCCATTTTCATAAAAAAAACCTTAGACATTGGTGCCTTTTTTCATTTATTTCTTTTTCCGTCTTTTCTCCCTCATTTTCTCCGGGATTTTGGGATTTGCCGATGTGAAATTGCTAAAATTTTCAAGCTCGCTCCGCTCGCTAGCATACATAATATTTCACAACCTGTTTATATATAACCCTTCATAACGCCATATCATAAGCAATAACACGAATATACCAATACAATTATATTGAAACAAATGGCAATTTTCCACTGTGAAATGGCTAAAATTTTCAAGCTCGCTCCGCTCGCTCACATACATGATATTTCACAACCTCGGGTGTTTATAATTGCCAAAGTTCCCTGGTGTAGGAGGGGAGACACCCCCTCCCAAACCAGTGACGGATCTACGGGGGAGGGGGGGGGGTTTAGGGGGTTTAACCCCCCCCCCCCTTGGGCTGCCAAGTAAAAATGTATCAGTGAAAAAAATGAACAAAAAGTGAAAACAAATTCGCTTACGGGGGTTCAAAATAGCAAAAAAAGTCGCCGGTTCGCGGCTCGTGGACGAAAGTGAAAAAAAGATGAAAAATCGCTTACGGGGGTTCAAAATAGCAAAAAAAAGTTGCCGCTTCGCGGCTCGTGGACGAAAGTGAAAAAAAGGTGAAACAAAATCACTTACGGGGCTTTAAAATATCCAAAAAAAGTCGCCGCTTCGCGGCTCGTCGACAAAAGTGAAAAAAGGTGAACAAATTACGGGGGTTCAAAATAGCAACAAAAAAAATCGCCGCTTCGTGGCACGTGGACGAAAGTGAAATAAAGGTGAAAACATCGCTTACAGATGCTCTGCATCGTCATTGGGTCAATCCCCCCTTAGTAAAAAGCTAGATCCGCCCCTGCAAACCCTCCCCCCGCTAGGTGGCTTCGCGCCCTCAAAGTATAAACTTTCGCCCTCCCTAAGAAAATACCCTGGCGCCGCCCCTGTAGTATGGTACAGTTTACTAATGAAGAATGTTATCAAAAACTGCAAAATGATTGGCCATTGTTTTATATTACAGCTAAAAATGAAATATTTAAAGTTCGAAATCCTATGGGTTTGGAGGTCTCAGCCGCACACGCCGTCCGACAATTATCTGATTACCCCCCCCCCCCCCCCCCCGGGGGGGGGGGGGGAAATATCCCCCACTTTTTTATGCGGGGGTGGCCTGTACAAGACAAACAATCCCACTTTTTTTTTAGAAGTTAAATCTTCTAAAAATCTTACAAAATGCATAATAATAATAATAATATATAACTGCAACAATTATGACCATACTGTAACAGTGATATTTTAAACACCAATTTCCAAAATGTCTCCACGTGGGAGGGGGCACACCCACTCCCCCAAGTATCTATAGACATGCACGGACGACAGGCGGACGATGTAAGTGTATTTCTGGTGTGTGTCTGTGTGTGTAAGTTCGATTGTGTTTGTATACTATACTGCGGTCTTATAATGAGGGGAGATGGTAATGATTTCTTTAATTAAGTATTATCAAATTTCCTTCCAAGGTATGCACCAGATTGCATTATTTCGAGTCCAAATTTGCAAAAGCTCCCTAGCGTGGGAGGGGGGACACCCCCTTCCCACACCCCCCCCCCCCCCCCCCTGCGGTGCTCCGCTCCCTCGCAGTTGTGCCACGCCCCCAATCCGTTGACCGTATACGTACCACTTTAAAATTCCTTCCGACGGGCCTGTATATACGTATATTATCTCAGCACCCCCGGTGAAAAAATCGTTCCCAGGGCCCTGACCACATTACAACAATGAATTGTATACAGTAATTCATAACTATATAAGTGATATAAAGTAATTCATAATTGGAACTGTTCTAAATTACTATGCTGCTGGTGTGTCTAGATTCAACTATATAAGGACCTTGATTACGTGATAAATCGAATCATTAGGATGAAAAGGAATATGAAAATCGAATGTAATGACTGACAGTGTGTGGTTTCCTTGTTACTTTTGTAGGATAGATTCGGTATTACATGTATTAGATGCCGAGTGAAACGCTGGACATGCTTAGACAGAAGGTTGAACCCGCCAGCCCCGTCGGCGACGAGAACGGCGACATCCCGATGAACGGTAGAACATCCGCCGAACCTCCGCTGACGACAAGGAGACGCGAGATTTTCTCAATTTCGGGGACAGAGTCGAAAACAATAAACGCCGAGGTCGACGATGTCGAGACAGGCGATACGACGCTCCAGACGAGTACCGTCGCAAAAATGACGACGAATAAAGTCGACGTGGACGCACAAAAGATGGCGGAGAAGATGCCGTTGCCGCCTGTCCTGGAACCGTTTGACTACAACCGATACCGTGATCGAGTGTCATGGTTTGCCGTGCTCTACGCGGCGATACCGGAATCCATCGGGTTGTCGGGATTGAGGTACGCGGTGAACGTCCAGGAAAACAGGCTGAGAAGGTAATTTATGGCTTATAATCGGGGTGAGGTCTTTTTGTGATTGGTCATTGAATCGGATGATGATATCGATTATAACCACTGGCGTATTTGAGGCTGGTGTATGTGTGTGTGTGTGTACATGTGTGTGTGTAGGGGGGGAGGGGGGCTTGCTAAGTTCGGGAAACATTAAGAAACCTACTTTTTGCTTTTCACCTTCCGAATATAGAAGCTGGATCAGCATGATTAGCCCCTTATTTATGATGATTGAGAGGAAGAGCTGGTCAATTGGGGTCAGAAGCTTGTTGCTTATTGCAATATCCATGATAATGGCGATGACGAATACGATGATGGTGGTGATCGTGTGTGATGATGATGATGATGATGATACTGCTGCTGCTGCTGCTGATGATTATGATGGTGAAGTTGGTAATGATAACGATGATAATGATGATGATGTTGGTAATGATGATGATGATTATGATGATGATGATGTTGATACTGATGCTGTTAATGTACTCATTTTATCTATTTTCTATACATCCAGGTATTTCTGGATTCTCTTCATCATGGCGGCATGTGGTCTGACGTCATTCCAGGTGATAGATCGAGTCACGTACTACATGTCCTACCCCACAAACGTAAATTTGGCGATCAGCTACGCCGATGAAATACCCTTCCCCGCTGTCGCCATCTGCAACTATAACCAGTACAGGTGAGAAAGATTAAAGTTGCTCCGTCGTCAAATACATGCAAGAATGTGCGGAATTCGATCAAAATGATATGGTCTGACGTCACACAAGGCGATGGATCACGCGCTATTGTACAAATAAAAAATTTAAAAAAATTACTCGGCATTGTTGTATTTGTATTATTAATAGAAACATGGAAAATATTTGCTTTTTTAATTTCCCTTACGTTATAAAAAATATTTACGATTGAAGTGTTCATATTTTAATTATCCACTGGAAAGTTATAACTGTGTACAATGTCAGTACAAATAGTTAGCGAATTGCCGAAAATCACTTGCATTTTTCGTTTATCCATTTAGTGTGAAATTTTCACACATCATCAAGTGGACATAATTATCAGATTACAAATATACATCATTATCAACTATTCATCACATTTTGCACATGTCAACAATTAAAGTTACGAGATCCCGCTAAGGCCTTTGGCAATGGTCCTCGGTACTGTAATGTAATACACAAATTACAAAGCATCACATGTCGTAGCCGTTTTTCACTATTACCAGCAAAGATATTAATATGTAAAGAGAAAATGATTGTCATTAAATCAGATACGCTCAGCAATCGTTTGTATTGTTTTTACCAGACGATCAGAGATTATAAATACACCCTTCGGGAACCTGATCTCCCAGTTCTCGCTGACTCCCTGGACCCTCAACTACTCGGACTACGAGCCGTATCTCTCGGGGGCCAACATGACCGAGCTGCTCATCAATCTCAGCCACCAGGCCGAGGACACGTTCATTATGTAAGTATATTTTTTCGTAAAGATATTTAAAAAAAATATATAACAGATATAACAGATATATACTCTGAACCAGGGGCGTAGACAACGGGGGGGATGAGGGGGATGCATCCCCCCACCTCACAAGGTGGGGGGATGACGTGTACAATCATCCCCCCCCAGGTTTTAGGAAAATATCTTTTTTTGTGTGTGTGTGTGTGTTTGAATGGTGTAGGTGTGTGTGTGTGAGTGGTAAACAATGTATGAGCTAAGACTTGTTAATTCTAACATTCAAAATCTAATTTATACATCAAAGTTTTCGCTCGCGCGCGAACAAATCATCTCAGTTTGTTATGTAACTTGTGTATCTGGGGTGAGTACTTTTTTTCTACCTGGCATGTAGTTCCCGTGTGCCTACATCGGCATTGCTCTGGCTGCTTGTGTGACGTGCACCAAATTGTACCATTTCAAGTATATAAATGCAACAGCTTTTAACCGTTACCCCCCTCCCAAATCCTCCCCATATGGCTCTGCCCCAGCCCTCGGTCGCTTCGCTCAATCGGCACTCATTCGTGGCTGTAGGCTATGTTGTTGGATAATATAATGTGGCATATGGTTTATGTTGGACCTGTTATGTGTGTGTGTTGGGGTAAACATTTATTAGTGTGTCAAATATTTGTTTTCTTCGTGAAAAATATATTGAAAATTTCCAAGTCATATCATGCTTACACAGATGCAGTCAATCTTACTCCCCGAATTTCCTAACTAGGTATGCACCAGATTGCACAATTTAAAGTCTAAACATGCAAAAGCTCCCTACCGTGGGAGGGGGAACACCCCTCCCACACCCTCCCCCTAAATAATAACACGCTTTCCTAGATACAGTCAATCTTACTCCCGAATTTCCTATCTAGGTTTGCACCAGATTGCACAGTTTCAAGTCCAAAAATGCAAAAGCTCCTTACCGTGGGAGGGGGGACACCCCCCTCCCACACCCTCCCCCAAATCATAACACGCTTTACCAGATTTCCTATCTAGGTATGCACCAGATTGCACAATTTCAAGTCCAAAAATGCAAAAATCCCACACCCTCCCCCCACTCAGTCGCTTCGCTCCCTCGCATTATCTCACTCTCATCCGGCTCAAAGTTGGCAACCCTGTGAGTGTGGTTGGGCATGAGCCCCTGCACAAAAAAAAATCGTGAGCCCCCTTAGGCATGTTAGGTCTTTGCCCAATTTTGCCCCAATTTCCTCGGTCTCGAAACATTTTGGCAGGTGGTCTCGGCCGGAGAAAAATGTCATCCCCCCCAGGTGTAAGAACCTGTCTACGCCACTGCTCTGAACCAACAATTAACTATCATTTTAAAGGTACAATTGAGTATTGGTACTTCCCGAAATGCCCCATCACACTAAATTGGTTGGTCTTAATTCCATTTGAAAGTTCATTGAATAAAACATGTGAAATGAAAATCATTTCCTTTCAAATGCTCTCATAAAATTTGATTTCAAAATATTTTATTTATACAGAGTGTCTCAAAAAGGATGCAACACTTACGATCGTTACATTCTTCGACACCATCGACCAAATGTCATTACTTTTTATTTCATTGGATAGTACATTCTTTTTCCAACAAAATGATACCATGAACATTAATTTTGGGTAAGGTGTTTGGATCCTAGGGCCATTTTCTGAGGCAATGTCGTTTCCTAAATTTGCTACTTTTTCGTCTACTGTTCGGGGTACTCGATTACGCAACATTGTCTTCCTTATCAAAGGGAGTGCAGTCATGCGATTCGTCTGTACAATTAATTCTATGGGAGGCCTTAGGACGGAAATGCCTCAGTATTCAGAGGATCGCTGGAGACGAAAAAGTAGCAAATTTAGGAAACGACATTGCCTCAGAAAAATGGCCCTAGGATCCAAACGCCTTACCCAAAATCAATGCTTATGGTATCATTTTGTTGGAAAAAGAATGTTCTATCTAATGAAATAAAAAATAATGACATTTGGTCGATGGTTTTGAAGAATTTAACGATCGTAAGTGTTGCAACCTTTTTGAGACACTCTGTATATCGTCTAGCCAGACGATATCTTGACTTTTTAAAAAAACACATGAATGCATAATTATACACTTCTATCCAAAAATTCAAAATAGGTTTTTAAGTAGTTGTTGATGATATCTCTATTTAATCATTATTTTAACAAAACATCACATGCACAATTTTGTATGTAAAATGGTTAAATGAGTTGTAACAGCTATTTTTGAATGATAACCGGGTTTTTACGTAGTCGCTTGTAATTTTCTATACCTTTCGACCATGGTGGAGTTATAAGTTTTTATATCCCTCATAAGATCGTTTTACCATTGTATTTGACAAATGGTAGTTTTGGACAACATGCGCAGTCCCCGCGCAATCACGTGACCGGGCTTGTTAGCAAAAACTAACACTAAAAGTTCGTTACGCGTTCGTCCCATAGATCATGTGTTTTAGCAAAATGCACACGCGATCAAATTTGTGCAGTACTCTATGGCGCACACGTTCTAGTCACGTGATTGACATTGCTGGTAAAAACTAACACCCTGGAAGAAGAACGCCAAGACAGCCAATAAGCACATCCGTGGGAGCGCTAGCACGCATTCATCGCGTATGTGCGCAACTGCCAGCGCGTTGGTGCGCACTCAGTTTCGCGTCTTTGTGATTGTATGCGCAAAATAACAATGACTTTAAGCGTATTAGATGCGCCGTGGTTCTGGAGCAGGGAAGCGTCACTGCTGCCAGAGTGCCGCGATTTTTGGTCATCGAAAGGAATACCACTGCAGGTTGCATTGTGGGATACTTGGGAAGTACATAAACCAATCACAGAGCAGTTCATACGCGTCGTCACCAGATCGAGGTCAATAAAACAAGTTCATATGCATACGTCACCATAGATCCCATTGTTCTCAAGCGTGATACAATCTAGGACAGTGCGCAGTAAAAATAGGCGCGATAGTCTACGCGCACTTCATAGCATGATGATTGGTCAAGTCTTTCTAGGTCACGACGCGATGACGTCTAGTGGTATTCCTTTTGTGCTTCAAAAATCGGTTCACTCCGCCAATGTTGCCCATGTACAAAGTCTATGGGACACGTGACTTGCGCGCGATAAGTGAGCCTTCTAGTTATAAACGGGTTGGTTTGTTTATTCATACTTCTATGTTCTGGAGGCTCATTCTGGCTTCATTAATGTCGATTGATTTTTATATCAAAATTTACAAGCGATTTTATGAAATATTCCAGATTTTCACTTATTTTGCTATAAGCTGAACACAATCCGTGATATTGATGAGTGATATAAAACAACTAACGAATGTGCTTGATTGTGATAGGCAATCTATTACCTCGGTGGGCTCAAAATGACTATTACCCTCGGTAATAGATTTGACTATCACAAGAAGCCCATTTGTTAGTTGTATAATAACTATTAGGTTGTACTATAATGGTGCAGGTTTTGGTTAGTAAAATTTAGTTTGACCAAAACTCAACTATGAATACTTATAATAAAGGTTCGATTTATATAGCGCCAAATACGATACAATATAACAGGATTTATGCTCCTAATAATCATCGATATACACATATCGATGATAATAATGTATTACAACTAAAAGACGATAAATCCTATACAACTATATACTCCAACAGTATTCAGTAATTTGATACCTGACATCGTCACTGACACTCATGAAGGCAAAGCCCTGGTCGCAATGGACCAACGACAGATTCACGACAAAAACTGACGGGATTTCGTGGCTTGTTTTGCGATGTTGTACGATAGTCGCACGACAGTCGTACGAATAAATGGGTGTCGTGCGACAAACAAAATATGTCGTGGCTTGAAATTCGGACTACCCTATTTTGTGCCAAGACAGATCTACAACACTTACGTGATAACGTGATAACATCGTACGACATTCGACTAAAAATAACATGTTGCGGATGCCAACAGTTTGGTGTCGTACGATAGACTTCTCTGTCCGTATATTGTTCCTGTCACGAAAGCGTATACAATTCGTTGTGACCACTTCCACGACAACTTAGTGTCGTACGAAATATAACCACGACAGGAAAATGTATGGTATTGGGTCCTATTACCGGATACCATTTCTTTACGCCATGACAACGATCAACATGAAGAACAGAGATATGAATAAAACAAAAATAAGTGATCTATATATTCTCAAGATAAAGAATTGATAACTTATTTCGTAGAAAAAAGCGGCAAACTTACGCAAATTGAACTTTTACGGCACCCTTTCAAGAAGCAGAATTTTTTGTAGCGCACAAACCGGGTTGTATTAACCGGACGCACCAAACGTGAATGTTTTGCATGGGAATGTCATTGACTTGCGCGCTGCCACTGGTGCGCGGCAAAACGCGCGTATAACGCCTCAGGGCGCTTATTTTCTTCGGGAAATGGTGGAAAATGTTTGCTAAACATCCATTTATTATCCTCCGTTAATGCCGACTTTCAAATTCAACTTTCAAAATTCAAACGTTTTTCCTATTGGAATTTGCATGTACGGTAATACAACCCGTTCGGTATTGCAACCCCTTGCTATACATGTCGTACACTGTTATAACGCTGTGTAAAAAAACGCTGTGTAAAAATGGTTGTTGAATCTTTTCATACAACTTTAGGTGTAGCATGAAACGTGTTAAATCACGTGATAGTTTCGACCGCGAAATCATCGCGACAAAACCCCTTTTGTCCCCTCGCAAACCAAGCGAACCAAGTTTAGCGCAGTGGTAGCGTGTTAGTCTTATAACCCAAAGACTCCCGGTTCGATTCCTACCCTTGCCGCTTTTACATTTTGTTTTGTATTTGCTATTTCAACAACATGATTGTTGAAATTTATTCTTAACAACAGTTGTAGAACAAATTAAAACAACAGTTGTGTAAACTTTAAACAATTGGGGTTGTTGAATGTTTTCAACAACAGTTGGATGGTTCATATGTTAAACAGCGGTTGTTGAAAATTGTCAACAAGTTGTTGAATTTGTTTACACAGCGTTTTAACAGTGCACGACAGAATCATCGTAGGTTTTATTGTGACTAGGGCTTAACGAAAAACGTGCATGATTAGAATGAAACAAAAGTTAAACAATTAAAGAAATGGTTTTCATTATAGATAATTGCCGACCACTTGCTCTTCCGACACTATCCGACATATCAAATATTGAATAAAACAAGGGAAGTGTTTTGAAGTATTAGCTTTTTATTTATTTATTTATTTATTTATTTGTTTGTTTGTTTGTTTTATGTATTCGCAGGGCTCGAATAGGGACCACGGAATTAACCAGCGCCAATTTCACACGAAAAATCACGAATTTCGGGGTTTGTTACACATTTAACTCCGGGGATGATGGTTCGCCACCTGTCTACATCAAGGCATCAGGTATGAGCTGACAATAAATAGATAAAGATATATTATGTCATGTTCCCCCTCCTCCACCTCTCTCTCTCTCACACTCTCTCTCTTTCTCTGCCAGAGGCGTAGGGATAAGAGAGCTGCGAAGCCTAGAAGCACGTGTGCCCCCCCCCCCCATACATACCCAACTTGTATGTGCTGGCCCAGTTGCCCCCCCCCCCCCCCCCCCCGAAACAAATCTTGTCATTTTTCTCCTTCCCTCGACTCCTTCCTTTTCGTTTCTTTTCTTCTTCTCCTTTTATTATGCGTGTCTCCTTCCCCCTTTCCAATTATGTTCAGGTATGCGCGTGCGTGGTGTGTGTGTGTGGGGGTGGGGGGGGGGGGGGGGTGGGGGCTTTTGGCAGCTTTGGTATAGTACTGAGCGTGGACTAGGACGAGTATCTCTTTGTATTGTCATGATTGTTGGATATTAATGTCTTAAAACCTTGTCTCAATTGTTGGACCATCCAACCAATAGGCCAGTCATTCGGTCTTGCTATGATACTGAGCGTGGACCAGGACGAGTACTACTTCGAGGAGGGGACCCGGTACCGAGCGGGGTTCCACGTCATCCTGTACGACCGCGGCACCGAGCCTACGGCCGATCTCGGGTTCGCCGTCCAACCCGGCACCGGCACGCAGGTCGGTCTAGAAGCTAGACAGGTACGTTGATTAGGTTAACGCTGTAAACTGGAACCTCGTTCTAATGACGTTAACATTGCATGGGACCATGGGCATTTTCTTGATATCTCAGGTATCTTTGTTATATCAGGGGAACATAAAATTAATTGCAGAGCTAGGGCCAGGAAAATTGCAATGTTCGGGTTTAATAAGATGAAGCGTATATTATTTTGTTGACTAGACAACTTTTTGTACCAGGTCTGGCTGTTAAGAAAGGTCTACTTTGCATCGGTCTCGGCCATGATAGCTCTTAGCAATGATATGTCTTAGCCACGATCACCCCTACCCCGCCCCCCCCCCCCCTCTCCATTCTGCCTACACAAAGAAACACCTGTGGTCTCAGTCTCGACATAATAGGTCGTGGCCACAATCACCCCCTCCCCCTCCTCCGCTTACACAACACTTGACAAATGCTGGCTATGGGCCTGGGTACACACATATAATTATTTGTGTTACAAAAAAAAACTATTCTTTTCTGTAATATATCTGTGTTTGTTTAACACCACTCACAGGTGACGAATTTACACCCTCCCCATGGGGTGTGCGAGGATAAAGAACTGAAGTACTACTCTTACTACGGTCTAGAGGAGTGCACCTTCGATTGTATGGTGGATGCTTTGGTTGAAATGTGTGGATGCAAGGCGGCCTTCATGCCAGGTAAATAAATATATATATATGTTCACAACAACAACAACAACAAACAAAACAACTATAACAACAACATCACCAACATCAACAACAACAACAACAACACCGTCGCCATATTGCCACCATCACATTCCCTACTATACCATTAACAACATCAACATTAAAAACATTACCATCTCTACCACCACCACCATCACCACCACCACCTCAACCCCTACCACCATCTTCCACTATATCCCCACCACCACCACCATAACCATACCCACCACCAGCTCCACCACTACTACCACCATCACCTCCACCACCATCACCACCACCACCTCAACCACCACCACCACCACCACTACCACATCAACCACCACCACTACCATCACCTCCACCACCACCTCCACCTCCACCACCATCACCATCACCACCACCTCAACCACCACCACCACCACCACCACCACTACCACATCAACCACCACCACCACCTTCACCTCCACCACCACCTCCACCACCACCACCACCACCACCTCAACCACCACCACTATCACCTTCACCACCACCTCCACCACCACTACCCCTAACACCACTTCCTCCAGCACTGATTCGGCAGCCAAATGCCAGTTATAGTTTCATTCGTCAATACGCTACATCAATACTTAAAAACTGGCACACCATCATAATGATAATGTATGATTAAAATTCCCAATTTGTGTCTTTTAAAAAATATTACGATACCATTATTTCACATTAGCTCACATAATATAGTAGAACATACCGTACTCATTACATGATTTTGGATATGAATTCAAATGTCCAATGTCATCTATAACAAGGTGAACAGAACGCCAGTAGGTCCGCGACACCAGACCGTTTGGAATCATCAAATTTTGTTTTTTTGTTGAGTACCGATAAAGGCTGATTGTTAATTAATGCATATAGGGACTATTAAAGTTTAACATAAACTTGAAACTTAAATTTTGAAACGTGAATCAGTGATAACAGAATTCTTGGTCTCGTACGTATCGGCCTGTATTCCGTGCCCAAATTCAGTGTCCGTTTGGAAAGGGTCGGTTTGGGTTCGGTATGGACCTATTACATTGCCAACGCAAGAAAATCGGACAATTTTAGCACTATTATGCTATTTACAAAAACCGACGAGATACGTTTAATATTACATGAGAATATAATATGATTAACTATAAACTTTATTTGAATAATAATTTAATTTGTACGTTTATTTCAGGAAACGCCTCTGTGTGTGACCCTATTCAGTATCTTCAATGTGCTCTCCCCGCATATGGTAAGTCAGTGCATATTTCGATACTGGACCAATACAAAACATAATAATACAGTGACTATAATAATATCCGAGTGAGATTTATCGCACGTAAGTTTATCCTTTGTATCATCAGTCTGAAAAATAACACGATATTATGGCCTATAGTCACACTGCACCGTTTCTCCTTCCGTTTCATATCCGTTTGACATCCGGAATAAGGTACAGCAGAAAACGAAATGATGCGGACCAAGTTCGGAATGGACTATAGTAGGATACTTTTAATTCGGCTCCGTTTCGCGTGAAACGAAACGTCATGGAACTTCAAAATGTGCTAGATACTGACCGTTTCGCCCCTTTTTGGTCGGATAGGAAACGGAAGGAGAACAGGTGCAGTGGAATTAGGCCATTGCACAGCATTATGGCAGTTTATATTATCATAATTTCATTGTCCGCACACAAGTTTACATATTCAAATTATAGGCCCTGTTCCATGTTTCGATTGAGTTCAGCCCCAGTATCGTACACGTACTTAGCCTATGAAAATTAAATGACAGCCAAGTTAGTTTTTGAATTTGTGCCGCAGGTCCAAGCACACGTGATTATGTCCATCATCACTTCTTACATTCACAAATCTCTCCGTATAATCGTCCGAAACAATATTTTTGCAGGTGAATTTCTAAAGATCATGACGGCGATTTGTTTGTGTCCCGGCCCGGCCGTGCCTCGCTCTTCCCGCACCTATCAACGTCACAAAGCAGAGACATCGTACGCAAAATTTCCAATAATTTTCAGCGGTACCCATTTTCAGGGCTTCACAAATCTCCCCGTATAATGTCCGAAACAATTTCATTGATATGATAATACACGATCAAAATTATATTTGCAGGTGAATTTCTAGTGAACAGGACAGAGATTTGTTCGTGTCCCGTGCCCTGCTCGTCCCGCTCTTACAAAGTGGAGACCTCATACACGACATTTCCCTCCAACTTTTGGTCTACCGTCCTGGCAGCAACTTACTACGAGGGCAAGAACATTACAGACACGTATTTCACGTAAGTACAACACTGCTTTTTTTGCCAACATGGTTGACAGGAGATACCCCTTTCCACCAGGTATAACGTGCCTGTGTGAAAGCAAGTAAAAAAACAACCTAAAACAAATGAGTTTGTTCAACCGGTCTTTTCTCATAGAAGAGATCAAAATTCATGAAATATTTCAAAATCAAATGACTTCAAATAAACGCCTAAACGTTCGTTGTAAGAAATGTAATCACGACCTACCTCAAACAAATAAATACGCGTCGTGTTTCTACGATCTGTAACGCTTTCGATTCTCAAAATCATTCACGTAAGCGCTGGTTAAAATTAATATCATAATCATATTTTTATAATCGCTTGCTCTTTTCGACATTTACAGAGAAATAGACAGTTTTCAACGCTCAGACTAATATGTTCAACACAAACTTTGTTATCAATATGTTGTTATAAGTTCACTTTTGTGCAAAGTTTTCATGTAGTATGTTTGTTTTATATGTTTATATCCTTTGAAGGGTACATTGAAAAGAAATTACTCTGATGGATTAACGAGGAGACAGACAATTATATGTATCGCTTGCCCTTTTCTTCATGTTACATAGAAAATGTCTAGTACATGGTCTAACTTCGTTTGTGCAAAGTTGTCATGCAGTATGTTTGTTTGTTGGTGTTTATATCCTTGAAGGATTATATATTGAAAATAAATTATTTCTGACTACCCTGTTCGCCATTTTTAAACTAAATTTTTCGCCTTCCATTTTCTTCGTGTACTATGGTTACAGAGCTGCGTTATATAATTGTTCATAGTATTATTATTATTATTATTATAACAGCGACAACGGTCTTTACATGAATATTATATGTTTCGCTTGCCCTTGTCCTCATGTTACAGAGACAACAGCTTGTACATGAACATCTTCTTCAAGGAGATGAGTATTGAGCAGATTACTCAGGAAAGGGCATACGATTTCTTCGGCTTACTATGTGAGTATGATTATATCTTTCAAACTGTTCTCACTACATGTATTTAGATTTCTTCGGCTTACTATGTGAGTATGATTATATCTTTCAAACTGTTCTCACTACATGTATTTAGATTTCTTCGGCTTACTATGTGAGTATGATTATATCTTTCAAACTGTTCTCACTACATGTATTTAGATTTCTTCGGCTTACTATGTGAGTATGATTATATCTTTCAAACTGTTCTCACTACATGTATTTAGATTTCTTCGGCTTACTATGTGAGTATGATTATATCTTTCAAACTGTTCTCACTACATGTATTTAGATTTCTTCGGCTTACTATGTGAGTATGCTTATATCTTTCAAACTGTTCTCACTACATGTATTTAGATTTCTTCGGCTTACTATTTGAGTATGATTATATCTTTCAAACTTTTCTCACTACATGTATTTAGTCTTAGAAATCGGGATGATCACAACAGTTTTTGTTATGTATCGATATCGATCTACAGTGTCTCGGCCAGATACAGTATCATCAATGTATACATGAAGAGCTTAATTCCAAAAGGCACTAAATCCACTTTTTCAACTTTGGAGAAAAACAGGTTTCTTTTGTCCAACTTTGTACACATGACTATGGGAATATGAAAATGGAACCTTCCATATTTTTATTTGTATTGTGTAATTTGTCCTCACATTTGGATTTCTAGATAGCTACGTAAATAAACCATTTGAAATGTATTTAGCATGGAACTTAGTTAGCCGTTTTTTGTTTTGCATGAATATTGGCACTGGTCTTTACAATAAATAACAATAACATTATTATTTTGTATCGTCCATCCCAGGTGATATAGGGGGATCGCTGGGGCTGTGGCTGGGAGGTAGCGTCCTCACCTTCGTGGAACTGGTAGATCTCTTCGGTCATTCAATCTTCATTTACTGCAAGAAATTCCCGCAGAGGCAGCAGCGACGGTTGTGAACATTATGACAATTCAATATACTTTAAAGACTGTCATGCGTGGGGATGCAGAGGGAGCTGTTCAAAATTCTACACCGCAGTTTACCATTTTAAACTATAGGCTATAGTTTGTGCGCACTGCATCGGGGGTCCCTGGAGCTGTGGCTCGGAGGTAGCGTCCTAACCTTCGTGGACCTAGTGGATCTCTTCGGTCACTCGGGCTTCATCTACTGCAAGAAGTTCCCGCAGAGGCAGCAGCGACCGTTGAGAACATCGTCCTTAAAGACGGTCATGCGTGGGGTGTAGAGGGTGCTGTTTAAAATTCTACACCGCAGTTCGCTATTTTAAAGTAGGCTAGTTTATGTGCACTGTATCAGGGTTCCCTGGAGCTGTGGCTCGAAGGTAGCGTCCTCAGTCCCCATCACCTTCTTGGAACTGGTGGATCTCTTATGTCATTCAGTCTGCATCTATACTGCAAGAAGTTCCCGCAGAGGCAGCAGCGACCGTTGTGAACATTGCATGTGACCATCGTAACCATAATCTTCGTTTCAGAGCAGATACCTCAATTCCAACTCCAAGACGACGTTCATTTACTGTCTTAAAATTTAATTTCAACCAAAATTCAACCAAACAGGCATCAGTGGGGTCCGTCGTGCCATTAAGAGCCAAAAGTGAAGCGTTTTAAAAGGGAAATGGTAACTTTGTTGTCATGTGCAAAACGTGATAAATGGTTGATACAATGTATATTGTTGTTATATAATATGTCCACTGGGTATTGTGTGAAAATTCCAAGTTAAATGGACGTTATATGGCCGAGTAATGAGCAAAAATGCAAAGTGATATTCACTAACTTATTGCACTGGCTTTTCACACGGTTACGACTATCCAGTGGATAGGTTTACATCTGAACATTTCAATCGTAAATATCTTCTGTTTGAGAATCGTGAGAGTTAAACACCTTTCCCAATCAATCTCTCTTCCCCTCTATATATACATATATATAGTGCGATGCAATACGAACATGTTCGAGTTATTTATATTGTATTTCTGTGAGTTATTATGTGACCAGCGCCATCTATCGGTCTGGTTTGTAGCAACGACATCAGATTATTGTCTAATGTTGTGTATAATTATAAACTGGGCTCCAAAAGAAACTTATCACTTCTTCAGAGCGACACACATTAAAATCCAAATCATACAAATTAATCATAATTGGGCATAGATTAGCTATAATACCCCTTAGCAAGCTCATCTAAAAAAATAATTATGTTTGCTTTAGTCAACAAAGAATAAAATAAGGTGAAATCGCAAGAGGTCATTTTTCAAAAATCACAGAAACTGCTTGCCTTCCGGGCACAGAGCACAATAGCCAGTCTAGTGGTTACATAACCCGCTTTGAAGTTGAATGAATAGCTATTGAAAGTTCTGAATAGACCGCCTTTCGTGGAGGTTCGCAGCGAGCAGTTTCTGTGATTTTTGAAAAGTGACCTGTAGTGATTCCATCGCATTTTTCTCTTTTTGGGCAAAAGCAAAATTTTAATTTTTCAGATATGCTTCATAAGGAGAATAATAGCTTATCTGTGTCTCAATATGATTCAATTTGATGCTATGGATTTTAGTTAGCGTCGCTCTGAAAAAGTGATAAGTTTCTTTTGGAGCCCAGTTTATATGAGCCATAATGAATACAAGTTTATTTTCTACTGTATTTAATGGTCATAATAAATAGAAGCTAACCACTCATTATCTGAAATTTGATTTATACATTGAATTATATGTGATATTATGTTGCTATTATAGTTGGTTCACTCCAACACAAATCAATTCACCACGCATAGAGACAATATTTAGTTTCAATGTCTCGGAAGCTTTGCTCTCTATAGTGACAATAGAGTGAATTAAATCAATCATTACTGATTTTGAGAATCAAACAAAATCAACAAAACACACATTTAAAATTTTAATGAACAACAACTGTTTATTAAAACGGTGCATACAAATAACAATGTGTGCATAAATATTCTAAAATCACATTCAAGTATGACATCCTGATCAGAGACATAAACAAAGGCAACAAGGTGATATTTATAATTTTATATTATTATAATATACAATGTTGGGTGAGAGTGAGAAATGCGTAAAGTTGATTTTTTGCTAAATTGAGTTAATATGCATATATACCTGATTGGTCGGAGCTTCTTCTATGTGATGCAACACTTTTAGATAATAATTGTTAATAACTTTAGACATATAAAACTTGAGATAAAAGCAAGCGCTTAATAGAGGCTTTTTGCAATATGCGCTAGACAAAATTGAAATGTCTATTATTATTATTATTATTAAAAGAGAGCTAAACGCGGTTTCTATATAAAGGCTCTACTCCCAAACTTTAAAAAAGTCATTATCCCCGAAGTTTCAAAAAGTGACTTTGCGCCCTTCTCTTTCTCAACCGGCGATGTGCACAATATACAATAACGATAATAGCACCTACATGTTATGCCCGGCGCAGACAGAGCCGACTCGACCCGATCCGACTGGTTTTCAGCCTGATTAACTCAGTATGCGCTGCCTCAGGACTCCGGTTTTTCCAGTCAAGTGCAAATTGGAGTTCATTCGAGGCCGATTCAACATGTTGGATCGGCTCCGACTGAGCGAAACTGACTCTAGCCTGTCTGAAAACCAGTCGGATCGGATCGAGTCGGCTCTGTCTGCGCCGGGCTTTACACATGCAACTAAACACAATGTTGGTATTTTCCTCAATACTTAATTTGTGCACATGTATACACTAACCCATTGCTTGTAAATAATACTAGCTAGTTATCATATAGTCTTTAAATGTGATGAAATGTTGAAAGTTTCCATTGTAACTAATAGATAGGGCCTACATGGACCTATTATTCATAAAAAAAACCAGCTAGATTAGTTTAATGCTAATTCCATTTTTTGTATGACGTAGCTAAGTATTGAACGCATGATCCTTTAGTAATGACTAACTATAGGGTTAAATCAGTAGGTAGGCTACCTAAGGATACCCCAGCTAACCATAATTGGGAACTTATCGAAAAATTGCTTGTTGCTCACCAAACCGTATGATCTGAAATAGATATAGATGTGTTATGACTATGGACCTGGGCCCTATCATGCCTATTGCAGAAAGAGATACAATCGATTGTAAGTTGCAATTAATTGTAACTTAGATCACGTGTTCTAGATGCTCAAATCTGATTGGTTGAATCGCGTATATTTTCTGACTTATGATCAATTTTAACCGTTACAATCGATCGTATCTCTTTCTGCAATGGGGCCCGGAACTGCTTGGATGAATGGTGGTCAAGATAAGGACTCGATTGTCGCTCGACATATCTAGTAAGCTACAAACTACAATTATGGTTAGAGCTAGACCGAAACAATCCGTCTTCATATTCCGCTCGACGGACGGATACGTATGGGGTGGGTTTTGTATTATGACGTCATATACATTATATTAAAGAGAATCCCCGGCCGTAGAGAGTCGATTATTTCTGACTAGGTTAGATCAAAACGTTTAGCGATGGGTTGGTGGATCCATTTTAGGACCACCACTCTTCCGTGGTGTACATAATAGCAAACTTCTTCAGCCTCAATTCCATTTTGTGACATTCTATGATATGCCAAATGTGTAGAGTAAAAGTTTTTACAGTGATTATATAATAGTAATCAATTCAACACGATATCAAAATTAGTCCCCTTAACTTTATAAGGCTTATGATCGTTCTGACTATTGAAAATACTTCTTGTGTTAAGAACCTCATAGCTCGTCGGTAGAGCACCAAACAATGCCAAAGTAGGAACCTATAATTGCTCAGATTCCTTGTTAGAGTCCAAACCTAAATTGTCTTTCCTCAATTTCATGTATGTAATATATTTATTTGGATCATGTAAAATATCAGTAAAATGGCATCTCTTCATTTTGATTTGTTTGATATGAACACTGAGAGAAGCATCAATTTGTATTATAATTGCATCGGTTGTACAAATTATGCAAAGATAATTGTGAAGCAATAAATGTATAACATAATTATTGCAACTGACCCTCGGAGTTTCATTTATTTTCATACCTACCAACTCGTTAATGAGCTCTTGTTGTCATATTGCATTCGCAAAGACATTACACTAACCTTATTACGGTGCATGTGAACTAAGGTATCTGATATCGATGCCTGAAATTGTTGAAGTATATCAATTACACTCATACAAATGTTTATAACCGTGAGGCAATCACCATGCGTGTGAAATAGTGTTATGCCCGGCGCAGACAGAGCCGACTCGACTGGTTGTCATTCCGATCGGCTCAGTTTTCAGTGCCTCGCGACACATATTTTGCCAGTCGAGAGACAGTCGGATGCCAGTTGGGGCCAATTCAACACGATAAATCTGTTCCAACCGACCGGGCCCAACTCTAGCCTGATTTAAACCAGTCGGATCGGGTCAAGTCGGCTCTGTCTGCGCCGGGCACTACTCGCTGTGAAGATCATGGCATAAAACCTGAATAATTGAAATACCAACATATTTGTCACAGTTATAATTATACTAAATAAATGAGGTGAGCAAAGAAAAATGGGCTTCACCGGGAATCGAATTGCTATATATAGACCGGGGCTTAACCATCGAGCAACAAAGACCCTTGTATGGGGAACGTCCTATGAAACCCATGAAGCTTGATGAGTGAGCACCGGTCTAATAATATGGCAGTCTCGGAGGTCTCGGGTTCGATTCCCGGCAAAGCCCATTTATTTTTACTCACTTCATTTATTTAACTTTTATTTAACATTTATATTTGGAGTTATTCATTAATTAAAAAGGGGGACAGTATATCGTTTGTAGGTTAATACACCACATATTGCGATCTTCTGTGCGATTCACTCGAATTACTTGAAGTGCTCGGCGCGGGGTCATCGTAATCTACTTCCGGGGTCATGGCTGGGTTATCGATACCCATCATCGAGTCACGAGATGACCCTCCCTTCATCAGCGTAATGGTATCGCCTGATGAATCCGTCATCTCGGAGCTAGCGTCACAACTCGGGCGCTGATGGGACCCCGCACTTGGGACAACGGGGGTGGGCAGAGGCGGCGGTGGCGGAGGTGGTGGGGGAGCGGGTGGAGGATACGTCGGGTGGTTGGCGATCGCGGACGATGATGACGGCCTGAACGTCTCGGATGACGACGTCGATGGTTGACTGGAGTGGTGTGACTCTGCGATGGCGAGAAGACCGGATCCACCGATGGAGTTCACGGGTAGTCCACCTGAACACGCATGAATAATTAATAGTGAAATAAATAGGTTCTCATTTTTACGCATGTTTAGCGGTAAACAGAATACTGAGGAATTGTAATAATTGTTCATGAAAATAGATCTATGTATTTGTTTTCCTTGTGTCTGAATGAAGAGTTGCAAAATAACTTTGAACATTAATTCAATTTTAAACGCGAAATAAGGTTACCACAATTCCTTTAATTGCCAAATGAACCAGACGTTAAAGGTACTTCAGATTCGTCAAATCAGATGCGCGGCGCCATCTTAAGTACACGTTGCGCACGGTGCGTGATGCACGTTAGCTCAGTGTCATGCGGTGCGCGCAAACTGGCCCAGTTCAAAATGGCGACCCGCTGTGTAGCATCCCCACGCTTGATGCCCTTTAATCGGCAAAACGTCGCACTAACCGAGGTATGCTTTTAGTTTTGTTTAATTTTGCTTATTTCCCTTCTAGAAATGATTGATTAAGTTAATAATGATATACAAAGCTCCCATAATATTCCCAATTGCCATTCACCTGTTATACAAATTTGTATAAACATATAATAAAATCAAGAAATAAATATCATCGTCGAGTGAGAGATTCCAATCACGGAGCCCACCACTTCCATCGAACTCCTGAATACCCCGAAGCTCACCGGTATCCGTCATGGTCTGAGCGCCCTGGTCGATGACCTCGTAGTATTGCTCCCTGATGTCGTCCGAGTTCGCGTAGATGAACGACGAAGATGGGCTGCCGGGAGGGTTGCCCGCGTCCTGTGGTTACCATGGGAACGGAAATAAATGATGAATTAACAAAGAATGAGAGACAAATGCACTAACACTTCATCCCACTGTCATCCTCAGTAGTTAGAAGACTGGCAGGGACATACTGATATAGCCAAGGATATGCATGGGCGAGGAGGGTGGGGATTAATAGCCCCAATAGATTAATATAGAGTTACATAGGTAAAAGCGATGTAGTCTCTTCCCAAATAGTAAGGCAACAATTAGTCCGAAAAATCAGCCAATGTTTCAAGGGTGCTTTGACGATTTTATTTTCTCACCCATTCTCTACATATAGTATGACGTCATAATATTAAAGGACCCTTATAACGAGATGGATTTTTCTGTCTAGGCAACACTTCGCCACTAATAAGGGAGAAGGATGGAAACATATATATTTAAATGATATTGAAAAGTGGAACAGACAAATGGAATGATGTGCTTCAACTTGCCTGTTTATAAATGATTTGGTTACCTAAGGGAGGGGGGGGGGGGTATTTAATCTGGGTCTAACGCTTAATCAGTATACTCGGGTGAACAACATTTCATACAAAAGCCATTTGACGGGAGGAACACATTTTTATAGATGTCATTAAATGTTATTTATATTCACATTTATTCTAATTGGGTATGTATGTGTTATTTTTCCAATAAATCAGGAAATCCTAAGAAAATGTTGAATCATGCATACCATTTAGAGTGTAATGTATATCTAAAAGTGGTTTAGGCAGTAGTTACCTCGTTGTAGTTATAGCGGTAGAACTTCCCATTGGTCCCCATGGAGCTGTAGATGCTGCGTGGCCTCGGGATGCTGGTGTGTGCCATGTTGAAATCGGTCAGCTTGATACAGGGTTCATCCTGGATATCGAACGACTGCTTGTTTGGGGTACACGCCTTCCTTATGGCGTGGTGGACGAGGAGGATGAGGGAGAGGACGATGACAGAGCCGATGACGGCGGCGACAAGAATAAATATGAGCCGCTGTCGGTTAAAGAACGCTAGGAGACCGCCTTCGTCGGATGTTACTGGAGGCCTCTCGGTGGTCGCAGGAGGAGCAGTGGACATCGCCTCGGCGAAGGGTCCGTTGTGGAACACGAAGGACACTGCCGTCATGTTCTGGTCGTCAAACACCATCTGGAAACTCGGCGACGACGACTCCTTGTCCATGAGGCCTTCGAGGTCCTCCGCGAAGTCACCCTCTGGAGTGTCCTGGAGAACGAAGTTCACCACGACTGATCCGCAAGCCAGGTTGGATACGCTCAAGCGTGATGGGCTTATGGTTAACTGATTGCTCAGCGAGTTAACGAACGACTGTATAAACCTGTCCCTTTCTGGCATTACATGGTTGCAGTCGCCCGCCAGGACAATTGTGCAAAGGATGGGAACGTATACTTCCAAAGGATCGGAGGTAGTTTGTGCAGCATCCGTTACAGGTGTGGGTGGCGAGGGTGTGACACTACTCGAAAATGCCTCAATTGTAGTAGATGGCATGATTGGAACTTGTAGGCTGTCAGCGATGCTGGTTATTAGCACACTTGAAGATATCACTGTTGTCAAAGGAACTGGCGTTGAATACGTATTCGTAGAAACACCAATCGATTCATTTGTGCTGTGGCGAGCAGAAGTAGATAAACTATGTGTACTTGGTGAAGGTGAAACTAAAAATGTCGTAAATGTTGCATTCAGATCTGTAATGCTTGAAGCAAATGAGGTCGGTATAAGTGTTGATCTTCCATCCAGACGTGTCGTACTTACAATCGGTGTCGGACTTAAATCATACACATCAGTCTGATAATAGTTCGATGTTGTGACAGTCACATTTCGTGTCATTAACGGAGAAGACGCTAATCTGGTTGAAAATTTCGGAATCTGAGGTCCGCCCGAAAGACTACTTGTTGCGATTGGTGATGGATAAGACACTGATGGTCTGGTAGCGGGAGGCCATACTGATGATGCGTTGCCAAAGTCATCAGGAAAAGCTGTATTCATTGGAACCGTTGCCACATCTGTTGTTACTAAGACGTAGGATGTTTCAAGCGTGAAGGATGCGTTGATAAATTCTGTTTTTAAAGGAAATACAAACAATCGTTACAACAAACTCGTCCCTGTTTGTTCAACATATTTCTATATTGCTCTTGGATACATTTTCTCCTTTTCTGTAATGTCAAGCCTCTCCTAAGAAAAGGATTGTAATTACATAAGTAATTAGAGAACAGGATTGAATAATTTTGGGGACATATTCTTGACCTTATCTTCAGTACATCTGTTTTTAGACGAGGACTCGGTATTTTGAATGCGGAAAATTACAACATTTTAAAATGATAATTAAATATATATTTTATAGCAATTCTACATGATGTAAATATAACCCAACTTATTATCCATTGAAACAACTAAGATTGTATGTATTTATTTAAAGTTTCAGTTTGAAAGAATGAGTTTGAAGTCCAATCATACGGAAGAATGTAAATCTGAATATAATAAAATATAACAAATAATGTAATATAATAATAATATTTTAATGCCCAGGGTAGACAGTTTAGTGAGGAACAGTGCTCTACCAGCGGGCCTTGCATAACATTAATTACCCTATACTCCACTTTATGAATTGTATATGCCGAGGGCCTGGCTAGAAGGCAGCAGGTACCATTGTTATATTGGTCTTTGGCATAACCCGGCCAAGATTCGAACCCGCGACCTCCCGCGCATAAGACGGACGCTCTACCGTTGTGCCATAATGCCCGGTAAATATACTGAAGGCAGTACTTACGTAAGCCTGTAGACATCGTTCCTCGTAAAGAAGGAGTCATCAGCGGCTGAGTTGACAATGGTGACAGCGATGACGACGACAATCTTGACAACGGAGAAGAAGGCATGATCACCGACGACGTCGGTACTAACGAACTCGACGGAGTCCGAAATGACGAGGTGAACGACGAAGACACTGATGAGCTGTTTGGCGAGTTAGATACCCTGAATGAAACACTTTGGACTGGTGATCGAGAAGTTGATGCTGACGATGATGAGGGTGATGGTGTCGATGAGAGCGAGGGTGAAGCTGACGACTGTGCTGAATGGCGCGGTGGTTTTTTAGTGTGCCCAAGTGCTAAGCCTGGATTATCGGCTGAAGAGAAAAAAAAACACACATATTATAACAATTTTAAAAAAGATGTTAAATAACTGTGGCCACATTGATAATCATTAGGTTAGCAACGACAACGTTGCTTCTACGGCTGCTTCTAAACTGTTAAAGCAACAACAAGAAGTAATAACATACTTTATTTATTTACTAATTTATATTTATCACAATCGAAACATAAAGCCAATCGATCATTCAACTGTACCTTATGGAATTGATATCATCGATATTGTCACATTTCATATTGTCACATTTTCTCGAAAATGCATACTTTGTTTTCATCAATAAGTATGTTATACATGATGGATTTAAAACCAATCAAAACACCCACAAAAAATCAGAATAAACCGGTACTCGTTATAACCTTGAATCTTCGCAGTACAGTATTACAAACGCGAAATTAATTTGTTCAAAAAACATGTCGAGAGTACTCTAATGAAATTACATGCAATTATAATTGGTATCGCGATTCACGGGAATTACTGTATTACGTAATTAAGATTTGTATCCTTACCACTCGACCAATGCACGCAGACTAAAAAGTACACGACTGCAAACGCGGTCACCATGGTGATGTAGCTGATAAGTCCTTTGTCGATCAACGTCTAGTCGGGGAGATGCACGGGTTTGATTATCGCACCGTCGAAAACCTACAAGAATTGTAGAGGGAAAACACCGTATTCATGAACATGCATAAAATAATAAACATTTCAATACAAATATAGACATGATAGAAGTACAGGTGGTAGATAATTATGATAAGTCCTTCTTTGAGCAATGTCGGGGAGAGTATTTAGTTTGATTATCGCACCGTCGAAAACCTACCAGAATTGTAAACATGTAAAGGGAAAACACCGTATTCATAAACATGCATCAAATAATAAACATTTAAATACAAATATAGACATGATAGAATTAAAGGTGGAAGATAATAATGATAAGTCATTTGTTGAGCAACGACGGGGAGATGCATGTAATGGGTTTAATTATCACACCCATCGAAAACCTACAAGCATGGGCGTCGGTCACGGCGGAGGGATGGGGGGGGGGGATATATCCCCCCCCCCCAATATTTCAGGTGGGGGGGGGGGGGGTGGCCTGTATTATTATCCCCCCCAATATTTGGGGTTCAAAAATATATAATAACATTAACATAAAGGAGCATTGCCCCCCCCCCTCATTCATAATGTGAAAGTTCTTCAAACCACATGTTGATAGTGCTAAACTGCCCAAATCCCAAATCTTCCGGGGGCTGCGCCCCCTGGAGCCCCCATTAAGGTTATTTGAACCAGTCCCGGCCCTGTAATTATTGAATAGTTTTATTCAGGACTTCTCTCTATAGTATGCCCACTAAAATTGAGATAACTACATGATATATATAACTAATTATATAATGGTTAACTGTATTTCCTATTTACATAATTATATACAAAATCTTTATTTCTGGATATTACAAATCCCAAAGCTTCCGGGGGCTCCGCCCCCTGGACCCCCAATAAGCTTCCCAATGTGGGTATCCCTTGACTGATTCTATTCAGGGTTCCATCAGGATGCTTGCATTCTATATATCTATCAGGCTAAAGTTCATAAAGCCCTCCTCATAACATGATGCCTGCAATGTGCACTTAATAATCTTCCAATTTATAAACAGCTAAATCCAAAAGCTTTTAGGGCCCCCTATCCCCCTCCTCCCCCCCCCCCCCCATCAGTCATAAAAACCAGGGCACATTGCTGAGTTGTCGCTTCGCTCCCTCGCCAAAGATGGTCAAAATGACGTATCATCCCCCCCCCCCCCCCCCCAATGGCGAGAAGAAATCGACGCCTATGCCTACAAGAATTATAGAGGGAAAACACCGTATTCATGAACATGCATAAAATAATAAACATTTTAATACAAATTATATAATAGACATGATAAAAGGGGATAAAAGGTGGTAGATAATTGAGCAACGTCTGGAAGATTATTTGGTTATCGCACCGTAGGAGACCTACATGAATTATAAGTAAAATATATAATTGTATACATGAATAAAAACAATTTATATTTCAATATAATATGTAATACGTGGTGGATATGATAACCCCTTCATTGAGCAACGTCGGGGAGATGCCTGGGTTTGATTATCGCACCGTCAAAGACCTACATGAATTACAAGTACAATATATCATGAATAACATTAATTCTATTATAATACACATACCGTATAGAATGCGCGGTGGATATGATAAGTCCTTCTTTGAGCAACGTCGGGGAGATTATTTGGTTTAATTATCGCACCGTCGAAAACCTACAAGAGTTGTAAAGGGAAAACATGAATGTAGGTACATACAAGGTATACAAGATAACATTTAAATACATAATTATATACTGTGTATATGACTGGTCCTTCGTTGAGCAACGTTGGGAGATGATTGGGGTTTGGTTATCACACGAAAACCTGTATGAATTAAAGGAAAATATATGATTTTAAGTGATTAAAATAGATCTTTCTATTATAATTATTATGGATAGATAGAATCATAGATCTAGATAGATAGATAGATGAAGAGATAGATAGAAATGTAGTGTTATTGAGTCACTACATAATATAGAAAGATAGGGGGACAGGGAGGGAGGGAGGGAAAGAGGGGAGGAGGGTGGGAGAAGGAGGGGGGGGGGGGGGGGGGGGGAGGAAGGAAGGAAGGAAGGAAGGAAGGATATAATTGGAACTCAACATATCATGCACACGAAACCGTTTCATGATGATTAAAGTGTTCACCATACCTGAATTAATTGACCTGCTATCTAATACTCCACTTAGGAGAGAGGGTGGTAATATTGGAGAGAAATTTATGATACAAAATACTGAAATATTGTTATGTCAAACGCAATACGAGCAATATGAGTAGGTCTATGTACTCTTTTTATCGACCGGCCTTGTACGAATTGGGCCAATTTAATTACCATTACATGACAAAATAGTGTAATACTTTATTGGGTTTATCATCTGAAGGTCAAATTACTGTTAATGAATTAAACTAGGGAAAAGAGCGATAAACAAGACATAATTATTTTGACGCCAGAATGTTGAGATGATAAATCGTATATCATACGCCCTAATGTGTATGTATACATGCAAGGAATATCAATTTTGCTTTGTAATTGATTTGTCAAATAGACTATGGAAACTATTTAAAAACTGTTGCTTAAAGGGATCTAGTCACTTTGTTAACATGTGCAAAAAGTGATGAGTGGTTGATACATTGAATATTGTTGTTATCTGATATGTCCACTGGGTGTTGTGTGAAAATTTCAAGTTAAATGGAAGTTATTATGGCCGAGTAATGAGCAAAAATGCAAAGTGATATTCACTAACTTATTGCGGTCACTTTGTACACGGTTTTCGCGGTCCAGTGGATAATTAAACATCTTAACACTTCAATCATAAATATCTTTTTAAAGAAAGGGAAATTCGAAAAACCGTAATCCGTCCCATAATGTTAATGGAAGTATTACTCTGACATTTCACTAAATCTCAAACGCTTACAATTTCGTAAATGGTTATGTTGATTACCAAGGTAAATATTTACTTTCTTCAAAGGAATTAAGTACGACTCCGGAAGATGAAGGCTAATTATAATGCGTATTGAAGAGTGGTATAAAGAATATTTATGCTGATATTTATGCATAACAAATAACACTTAGTGAGGCAGAGTAAAGAAATGATTTTATTCACGTGACAGGCTGAATGATTTTATGTTAATTCATTGACATTACCACTCATATCATGGATTTTTTTAATAAGAGGAGCTCGTAAAATCCATGCAAACGTTTACAAACAAAACACTTTAATTATTACAATAAAATAGGTTTGAAATTTAATTTCGGAATATTAAAGAGATCTAGTAACGTTGTCCAAATCCTCAAAACGTATACTTGGATTTCTAGCGGTTCTCTCATACCTCGCATGTTGTATTCGTATTAACAATAGAAGCATGGGACCAGTTTCGTTTCTTCGAATGTCCCTTTCGTTAAAAAGATATTTTTGATTGAAGTGTTCTGATTTGTAACTATCCACTGGATAGTCATAACCGCGTACAAAGGCAGTGCAATGAGTTAATGAATATCACTTTGCATTTTCGCTCATTACTCGGCCATAATAACATCCATTTAACGTGAATTTTCACACATAACTGAGTGGACATATCAGACCACAACAATATTGTACCAACCATTCATCACTTTTTTGCACATGCCAACAAACTAAACAAAGTTACTAGATCTCAATAACAAAAAGTAAATTATAAGTTACTAGAAAGTAAGTGTAGTATATAATTCTATGATAATACTCATCAACACCTGTTCAGCATAATGTTTTGATTATACAATGTTATCATAGGGTATTGCACTATAGCTGGATCTGCTTCGTATCAACATAGATAAAGCACGTCTTACATATGTGATAACCTTTCGGTGTAACGTTACACCCCTCCCCCCCCCCCCCCCCCCTCCATTCAAGTAAAGATAATTCTGCATAGGCGTAAGCGAGGCGAGGGTGGGGACGGTCTGGAGGTTCCCCCCCCCCCCCCCCCCCTCCCCCGATGTTTTTTAACCTCAATATTCCGGCAAAACGCACTCCCTCTAATTTGGTCAAAACACGTCACAATCTGGCAAAAACGCAATTACATAACTGAAACTCAATTAGTTTTGATCCTCTCAATATCAATGGCGAACGGTTGGGATTTAGTAGTTCATAAATGAAATGTTATTTTCATGTCGAGGAAAATAATTTCTCTTAGAGTTAGAATGTTAGAATTGGTAAGTGCATAAATGTATAATTATTTAGTGTACATACGAACCAACTTCTATAATAATGATCAAACGGCCACAAAAAAATAATTACATTCAATAATGTAAATACGACATATTGTTTAAATTGAACATGGTTGAAACTGAATTATGTTCCTTTTGTAATGCTCATACTGAAACAATTACTCATTTATTTTGTGATTGTCAATTTGTTAAAATTATATGGGCAAAACTAGAAAGATGGATTAACATAAGTGCTGGTTGTAACATACATTTTACAAATGAAAATATATTGTTTGGATTAAGAGGTTTAAATAATAGAGCAATAAACTGTTTATTGTTCGTTAGTAAGCAAATAATATTTCGAAGTAAACTAGTGAATAAAATACCTGTATTTTCTCAGTTTAAATCAGCTTCAATTTCATATTATAAAAATGAAAAATATATATTTAGTTTGAAAGGTCATGGTAAATACTTTGATAAAAAATGGTTTTCCTTGAGAAGTATGTTTTCTGATATTGTTTAATTAGTTATATTTATACAAAGAAATTATACGACGGTTCATTTATGGTTCATTTATTGTTATTGTTGTGTTATTATGATATGCTTGTAAATGTCATGCTATGTTTAATTTTGTTTTACTTATACCAATAAATGCCCTGTGGAGGGGGAACAAAAAAAAATAAAAATAAATAAATAATGTAAATACCATTTAAAGAAATAGTTGAGTTCTGCACCATTACATTACAAACTACAGGTTATAACTCCATCATGCTCGAAAGGAATACAACATTACAAATGACTAAGTAAAAAGCCTGTTATCATTAAATAAAGAGCCGTTCAAACTCAAGAGGGCGCTCTCTAAACACTCATCTGTTTCAAACATTTTAAATAAAATATTGTGCATGATTGTGATGTTTTGTTGAAATAGTGATTAGATAGAGAGATAATCAACAACTATTTAAAAACCTCTTCTGTACATTGTTGTACAGAGGAAGCATTAAAAAAAAAAATTAACGGCTGGTTAAAAATTATTGAATAATTGTGGGGCCCCACAATTATTACAAATGGTTATGTTTTTTGATAGTTCAGCCATTTCTGAACCGATTTCGATCAAATAAAGTTTATTCTGTCATTAAAATTGTATGCTTTTTCGAATTTGACACTTCATTATCTCACAAAAAAATATTTTGTGTAGCGCCCTCTGTACCAAAACTCAACTATCCCTTTAACTGGGGTAAATGTGATATAGAAATAACCATGCATGACAAATTCAATCATTTTATCCCGGTTATTTTCCCTTCAATTCAACTTCCTACAGCGGAAATTTTAAAAAGGAAATTCAAAGGTATTTGATCTTTCTTCACGGTAATTAAACTCGCGGCTATACATGAGCTCATACAGCGTCGCTCCCATCGCGAGTAATTTGGTGAAAATTACATTTAAATTTATTTGTGGACTTTTATCCAGATTCCACCTAGCCAGAAAGGAGGCCCTTCTGAAATAATTATATGAATAGGCTATGGTATAGAAAGTATGTACATTACATGTAAAGCTAGCCATTAATTTATTACACGAACTATATCATCCATATTGTAACGCTTTCATCGTAAAGTATAAAATACAAATTCGTGTTCGTAAGTTTTCCCATGATCATAAATATAATGTACAAGTATTTTACATAATAATTATGTTACCATGTTTACCCTCAATACAGGTTGTTTTGACATTTGATCCGCATATATTGTAGGTGTATTTCCAATCGGCTGAGTTGTTACTTTATCTATACAGTTTCCAATGATACATGATTATTATGATGATATTCATTATGTCATTTTTATTTCAAACGTTTTTCATTATACTATAACATGTACACCCAAAGTATTTAAAATAATTGTAGTGAATTTGGAATCAGTTTTAGTAACGAAATATTACAGGAATATCTGGGGTAGGATATTATGCACTGTTCTGCAAACGTGCCATTTTATCTTCAGTTTATGGTTCTATTTTGTGGCACAACGGTAGAGCGTCCGTCTCATGCACGGTAGGTCGTGGGTTCAAACCCCGCCTGGGTCATACCATTATAACAATGACTGCCTTCTAGCCAGGCACATTCATATTGTCCAGGTCCCCCTGGAAGAGCAGTGCTCGTCACTGAAGTGGCTACCCTATCTTATCTATCTAGCCTATATGTCTCTCCACTGCAGAATGAAGGCCTCGATCTTCATCACCATTCCATTTCCTTCTTTCTTGTGCTTGTCTCATCCATGTAACACCCCCAAATTATCTGATGTTGTCCATCCAACGTCTACTCTGTCTGCATTGTGTCCATCTGTTGTCTTTACGTCTTGCAAGGTGACCTGCCCATCTCCATTTCGTTGTTTTTATTTTCTGTATGATATCCCTGGCATTTGTGTTTTGTCTGGCTACCCTGTGTTAAACCGTTATTATTAATGTTTATTATCGAATATACGTTCATACGTTGGTGTTGCCAGGAAACTGTTCTATACATACAGTCACCGAACGTAAAGTTGAGACTTTTGAGATTTCACAAATTGTCGAATACTAATAAAGACAATATAAATACAAATCCCTGTTATAGTGGCCAACAAAACTGTTATTCCCTGCAGAGGAAAACAATTGTATGAACCTGTATATAGAGGTCACCACTCACCTCGATCCTTGGCTGGTCGTTATACACAGGTCCGACTATATTGCGACTTTATTCATGTTAGTATGGTTTTGTGGTGACATGTCACAGTCATTATGATGCAGAATGAGATGGCGATGTCTTACTGAGCTGAATAACAAGTGGATACATTTTAAATAGTTGTACTCACCTCAGATCAGCTAACTGTAAATAAATAGACAGTGTGTGATTTGGGTCATTTTATTCAGCGATATTCTGTAAATATGAAGAAAAAAGAAGGACCCAAGTCAAGTGTGAGTCTTGACTCTGAATTCCAGCTCACGGAGATACGATGATAGTATTAGTAAGGCCAATAAGTTAAAAGTGGTTCGTAGTAGCACTATCCTTCACTGCTCTGCACACGTTTTTAAAAATAATAACGTCATCCAATCATTATGAACGTCTTCGAAAAGAATGAATGGAATGATGTTTGAACTTCACATGTCTTCTTCTTGAAATATTTAGAACAGTCTTCAAAATAAAAGAGAAAAGTCAGCGAATTAAACATATTGTAGAGTATAATTATAGTCTACCCTCTGCGGAATGACTGCTGTGAAAGGTGAAACAAAGCACGTTTTCTACGAACGCAGCGGCCATCCAGTGGTCCCGAATCAACATATGATTGAGGAGCTAAATCGGTGCAGGAGGAAAACTCACCAAGATCCTCTACATGACTTGTATGTATATTACACCAGCGTTATATTACCGTAAACATCGTACAAATGGAACGAGTCACGCTAATTTGGAGACCGATGTTATTAGACCCGCGCGGGAGGCTGTAAACTTCACCTCTAAACTTTTTTTCGAAGAGGTCACACATTCCAGCACGATGACTTTTGATATCACAAGCGAGGAGAACAAAAAAATAGCACAGGAATTCGGCGTCCCATCGGTCCTAAATTGTTGCCATGGTAGCCATAATAATCATAAAATGGTTCGCGGTATATACGGGCGCTATCCTGTGGCGGCCGACTTTATACATTTAGTATATCTGCCTTGAGAATAAAGCTAATGATTCAAACATTTCCAATATTTAATGAGGGTATAACAATTACAATATGTATCTATATAATCCTGATGACTAGTATACATACCAAGTGAGTTCATTTAGAACACAACGCAAAGTATATAACTTCAATTCGTCGGAAATGTCATCATCATCATTATCATCATCACCATCATCATCAGCAGCAGCATCATTATCATTATCCGTATCCTCCTCATCGTCCTCATCCTCCTCCTCCTCATCCTCCTCATCATCCTCATCATCATCCTCCTCCTCCTCCTCCTCCTCCTCCTCCTCCTCCTCCTCCTCCTCATGATCCTCATGATCCTCATCATCATCATCATCATCATCATCATCATCATCATCATCATCACGTTTTAATGTACGTTATGAAACAAAATAGTTGGTCAGCGCTCGATAATACGAAGAACAGTCATATGATATTATATTATGTTCATCTTTTCAAGAGAAAGAATGATATAGCTTATCGGGTTACCGCAGTCATATTTTACTGTGTAGAAAATTAATGTTGTATTATAATCTACATTTGCACTCCAACATTTGTGCCGTGTTTGTTAACAGTAAATGTCCAATTGGCACCCAACCATGCCAACGGTTACCAATATTAGGCTGGCCTGACTATTATATTTCGCCAGTAAATAGCGTATAGCGTGAATTTGGACCAATTTTTTTTTTGGGGGGGGGGGGGCGTGGGGGGAAGGCGGGGGCATGCGCAATGTATTTCTTTATTTAATTATAAAGGATTTTCCTCTTAAGTTGTTAAAAATATTTTTTTTTGGGGGGGGGGGGTCAAATTACTAGGGGCATGTACCCGTCCCTGCCCCCCCCCCCCCCCAACCCCGTGCTACGCCGCCGTGTTTCGCTGTAGCATGGCAGTGAAATATACTATAATGCGTCGTTTGACAAGTTAATTCTCCCGGATCAGTAATTATATTATGCATGGAATTATCACAGTTGTGCTCAATTATGCAGTGTCCATATTTATGAGCTTATAATTCCAAAAGGCGCTAAATCCACTTTCCATTAAAAAAAATTGAGTTAAAAGTGCAATATACTGAGCTACGTAGCTATCTAAATTATAAATCTAACTTTTAGTACACGTTACTCACCAATCAAAAACAAAATATGGAGCGTTCTATGTTCATATTCCCATATGCATGTACAGTATACAATGTAGGAAGAGAACCCCTATTATCTCCAAAGTTAACACAAATATGGATTTAACGCCTGTAAGAATTAAGCTCTTCATAATAATATAAGCTGCTGTGGAGTGTTGCTATTTGCATATAATGTTTTCCAGTCCACTCGCGGCATTCGGTTTTTGGTTATTAAATCTGAAACATTATTTTGTAATACCCCTCCCAAATAATATTCAATATTTGAAGATCCATTAATCGACAATGCATGGGATGTTTGCAGAGACTGTGGTTAATGGGTTTACTGTTGTTTCAGTGAGATGTAATGCACAGTTAATTATGCTCGCGTTCCAATCATAATGCATTGTTTGCACTACTAAGTCATTTTTTGTTCACAGGAAGATGCGATGTAAATCTATTCTAATCTCCATCATTTCGATGTACGCGTATTTTAATTTTCAGTGTTCTCTCGAGAGGATTACAAAGCAAGCCTGTTTTAAAAATTAATGTAGTTTTATATCCTGTGTTATATTAAATTGTATATACGTTTGTTTCTTAAAGGGATCTAGTAACTTTATTGACAAGTGCAAAAGGTGATGAGTAATTAATATAATGTGTATGTGATCCGATATGTCCATAAAGTAATAGGTGGAAATTTCACGTTAATTGGATGTTTTTTGGCTGAGATATGAGCAAAAATGCAAGGTGATATTCACTAACTCATTGCACTTACTTTGTACATGGCTTAAATTATCCCGTAGACAATTTTACATCTGAACACTTCAATCGTAAATATCTTTTTAACAAAATGGAAATTTAAAAATCCGAAACCTGTCCCGTGCTTTTGTTGTTAATATGCATACGGCATTTCATTTATTTCATTTATTTATTTTTCATTTCCAACAAATTTGTACAGTTATATAGAACAAAAATATTGTAATTTTACAATTTAAATTAAAATAAGAGAACATAATTTATCAAACTAGGTTGGAAATGATAAGGTATGAGAGAACCACTATAGTTCCAAGTCAATTTTGAGGATTTGGACAATGTAACTATGTCCCTTTAAACGCAGTATTTTGTATGGGTTGCTTATCTGTGGCTCATGTTCGACTACCGTTAATGTTGCTGTGTTTTTTTGCAAGTTCATTTGGCAATATTCCGGGGCTGCCCCCTCCTCTAAGAGTTTTGAATATTGTAGTAGGCGAATAACTTATCTAGGCTATTTAGTGAAACGACCCACACGCTTTAAATGCGCCTATTAAATTGAACAAAACATCCATACGCGCTTTGTTTTAGCATTATCCATATCATTGTGTAGTAATGCAATAAACTTTTATCGGTGTGGTTCCGAGATGGTTAATTACGTATTAGGTTAAAAATCTTCAGCGATACCGGTAAGTCTCACTCGTATTAAATCAATAAAACGTGACACCAAGGCAGCGCATGTCTTTTATAAAGCAGTGGTTTTATTGCAAAGATGCACGCCTGATTTTAACATCAATAATGACTTAATCCCGTTTAAAGGGAAAGTTGAGTTTTGGTAGAGAGGGCGCTAGACTACTTAATTGGTTTGTGAGGTAATGAAAAACTGAGTGTAAAATTTGAAAGAGCATAATATTTCAACAATAAAATCATCTTTGTTTGATCAAAATCGGTTCAGAAACGGCTGAAATATTCATAAATATAACAATTTGTAATAAACCCGGGGCCCCGGGTTTATTAGAGAATTTTGAACCAGCCGTTAAACATTCAAAAAAATGCTTCCTCTTTTCAAATAAGTTACAAAATAGGTATTTAAATAGTTGTTGGTTATTTCTCTATCTAATCACTATTTCAACAAAGCATCACATGCACAATATTTTATTCAAAATGGTTGAAACCGATGAGTGTTTAGAGAGCGCCCTCTTACGTTTTAACGGCTCTTTTTGAATGATAACATGATCTTTACTACGTCATTTGTAATTTTGTGTTCCTTTCTAGTTATAACTATTAGTTTGTAATGTAATGATGCAGGTTTTGGTTACTAAAATTCAGTTTCACTAAAACTGTACTCTCCTTACCAGAACTCAACTATCCCTTTAATGATACGCATTGGTGTTGATCAAGTAGGATTATAATCATACACTGCATATTGTTCTGTGCATAATGCAAAACTTCACATAATAATGTGCGAAGTAAATTAATACCTTGTCGCTAAACTGTAATAGCCCATTATTAATCTCTTCATTACGTTAAATCAAGAGAGTCTTTCGCGGTGCATTAATTGGACTCGAAAATAATGATAAATTATGATGCCTTTATACAAATTAGTTGGCTAGGAGTCTGCGAAAACTGACTAGCGAAGTGTGTACGTTTGTGTGTAAGATTCACATGATGTCTTCCATGTTATATATATATATATTGGGTCTCAGTAACGTGATTCGAATTTAAAAGATACATATATCTGTAATGCTTAAAGGGATGCCTGTAAAGTGTCTAACTCCACGAAAATTACTTGGAGCTTCATAGTTTCTCTTCTACCGTGTTGTTTAGCTTATGGTAAGAATAAAAATAGGGTTAGATTTTTTTCTTCAAATGCCCCTTTAGTATGACGATATCTATCATTCAGCTAAAGAGCGTTAATGAACGGTCATAAACCTCATAGACGTGATACAATAATTCGTTGTAAAAGCTGACGCATATTTTTGCTTTTTTAACCAGGAAAGCAGTGTTCTTTTTCAACAAAACTTTCACACATCATTCGGACATTATCTTACAATGATTTTGGTACAGGATTGAAGTCTCAAATGTAATTTTGGCAATATCTGACACTTTACAGGTGCACCTTTAACAACAACGTAATATTCATCATCGCCATCATCCGGAACAGTACACTATCATCATCATCATCATCATCATCATCATCATCATCATCATCATCATCATCATCATCAGTATCATAATAACCATAATCATCATCACTTTCTTCGTTATCATCACTATCATCATCATCATCATCATCATCATCATCATCATCATCATCATCACCACCATCATCATCATCATCATCATCCACATCCTCATCAGCATCATCATCATCATCAGCAGCATCATCATCCTCATCATCATCCTCCTTAATCAATATAATCCTTCTCATCATCATCATCTTCGTCATCATCATAATAATAAAAATAATAACTGTTATTTAAATACGCTATTCACGCGGGTATCATAGCGCTTACAAATACACAAAAATACAATTATACAATCAAAAACTTACTAATTACATACATACAAATATTAACTTAATAATCAATCACAAAACGGGAAAAATGTGGGTCTTTAAGTGCGATTTAAATGTAGTGATAGATGGAAGCTCTCTTCATCATCATCATCATCATCATCATCATCATCATCATCATCATCATCATCATCATCATCATCATCATCTTCGTCTTCTTCTTCATCACCACTATCATATCAGGCCAAAAAGTGTCAATGTAAATCAAAATGATGTATAGCAAATTTAAACTGTACGTGTGCGTCGATGATGACGTTTTTAATTTCTTCAAACTAATAGTAGGTGTAATTATATGAAAATAAATGATTTAATAAAACGTCATCGTCCCTATTAAATGCGTTATTAAATATTTTCTACTCCCCGCCTAACTCGTTATGGCGCTTTCGGCGAGGTTTTTATAGTATTCAATTTCTCGAACATGTTAAGTGCTCGCGCAAGTCAGGCTTGAAATCATATCAATGTAACCCCGTGTACCATTGCCTTCTCATCACACAATGCCGGTGATTAAGTCTTCTCCGTTGGCATGGCAACTGCATCCGTATCTCTGTATCTCCTTGGCCGTAAGGGCGTTCCAACTATCGGATAAGAGGTAAAGATATACGAGTGTCGCATCATGCTATTACATTACATGTCTTTATACACAGATCTAAATGCATGTGTGTTCATCTCGTGTTATATCATCCTGTGAAACTCGAGAGTACTATTAATACTACAGAGTTACATTTTGCCCGAGATGAATAGGATTTCAAGAACGTGCATGATGACATTTTGTTTATTGTTATATTTGGAATAGATGTATTCTTCTTTCATAGAATACACACAAAAAAATAAGCAAAGAAAATGGGGTCTTTTTAAAGGTTATGGTCAGTCTCCTTTGTTTGAACGTTTTTTGTGTGTCCTTTATGTTTAGTTTCCTTTATGTTTGAACTTATTTATAATTATATATATGCATTAATTTTACCTTTTGTAGTTTTTGTTTATAGGTATTATAATTATCTTCTCACAAGCATGAGCACTGAAAAGGGTTTCGCGGCATAATACCACTTTCATAAGATTAGTTAGCTTAGTAGACGGAACACCGGTCTAGAATCCGGAGGTCTCGGGTTCGATTCCCGTGAAGCCCATCTTTGTATCATCTGTGGAAAATTATTGGAATTAAATTATATGTTCGCTATTCCTATGTAGTGTGGCTGTAAATACAATACTGATGTATTTACGCCCATGAAGCTATAACTTTATGTTATGTACAACTGACTGTGTTTTTATTAGCCCCGGTATTTGTTCTTTATGACACTAATTTCGAGAATCTGATCATGATCGTTTTACTGATTGTTCAATTTTCTCGTCAAACTTTGTTATGTTTTATGAAGTCTGAGTAACTTACGAGCAATGATTCAACAATAATATTATACTTTTGATTCCATTCACCCCAAAATATCAAAGAACATAGAAGCATTATAGCTATGTAATGCATAAATTATGTACGTTATATTCTGGAATGTTCATGAGCGTATGAACGTAGATATTATAACAATGTCAAAGTGACGCTGTATAGTTACCATTATTATCTAAATACCCAAATAAAACTAGGAATATAAGCATGTAAAAGGTCCTAAAGATGATTGTCATTCTATATACATCGAAAACATCTGTATGTAATGTATTAATATTATTCAAAAAGTATATTTGTAACTTTATCCAAAAATGAAGTTTTCTATCTATTCTAGTCTATCAGGCTATATATATATAGTTCATCCAGACGTTGGACAAAGCCCTCCTCATGACATTTCCATTCTCTTCTGTCTCTAGCTATCCTAGTCCACGCGGCCGTTCCCATGTATGATGTTATTTCATCTCTCCATATTTTTCTCTGCCTTCCTCTACTTCTCTTTCTTCTCTTCTTTTACTTAGTCGCGCTAATTAAAACATACAAATACGTTTTAAGTATTAGTATACAAGCAAATATATACATCATTGACTACTTATACTCACTTTATAGGAAGCCTGACTATGTCCGATCTCCTGCTGATATTGTTAAAATCGTGTTCTTTGCGTCCGCATTATTTCTCCTCTTCTACAACGATCACAAGGCAACTTATTCTCTGTCTCCGAAAATGTCATTGCTTCTGAAATGTAGATTTATAGCAAAGTGAACTGTGCGATAATGACAAGCCTTATTACCACGATTTATACAGAGCGCTCACTGCACGAAACTAACAACGGTGTATAGCGCCAACTACCGTCCTACAAATACAGAAAACGGAGGCGCCATAAAATCAGAATTTACTGCCAGAGATCAATAACGGTGGCATAAATCCGTTCACATTCAGCGCCAGTGACTGAATAAGCCGCGTCATGATCAGGAATTTACAATTCATATTTTAAAGGGGTAGTTTAGTGTTGGTAGAGAGGGCGCTACACATCACAATTTTTTGTGAGGTAATGAAAAACTGAGTGTCGAATTTGAGAGAACATGCAATTCTAACGGTAGAATAAACTTTATTTGGTCAAAATCGACCCAGAAATGGCTGAAATATCAATAAATATACAGATCTTATAATTATTTGGGGCCCAAATAATTAAATGATTTTTTCAAAATTTTTTTTAAATGCTTGCACTTTTTCAAAAATTTTCAAAAGCGTTTTTAAAATTGTTGTTGATGATCTCTCTATTTAATCATTATTTCAATAAAACATCACATGAATAATTTTGTATGAAAAATGGTTGAAACCAATGCCTTTTTAGAAAGTGCCCTCTTGTGTTTTAATGGCTCTTTTTTAATGATAACGGGCTTTTTACTTAGTCGTTTGTAATTTTGTATACCTTTTGGAGCATGGTGGAGTTATGACTTTTAGTTTATAATGTTACTGTCCAGGTTTGGTTACTAACGTTCAGCCTTACCAAAACTGTACTACCCCTTTAATTGTAGGCCTGTATATTTCAATTATATAATATAATAGACCCATACAGACATTAGACAACTTCCAGAACCAGCTAGGCTGCTCGACTGATTTTTGGACTTAGCTGCAAAACATCTTTTGCACCTCTTCTTTATGAACTGCATTGGTTACCTATATCTGAACACATTTGAGATAATGTCTGATGGTCCATACACGTTTGTATAACTCATTTCCTAACTATATGTCAAATATATATACTGCACGTCATAACACCGTCATCCCTAATTCGTTTATCAAACAATACCACTAGATTGATTATACCCACATCAAATTGTGTTCATTCTGGCAAAATATTTCGATTATTAGCCCAACGATTTGGAATAGTTTACCACAGAAAAATAAGAGGACTTGAATCTACCATCACCTTTTCTCTCTTTTGAAATGGATAATTAAGTTCATTTGAGATAATCAGTATAATGAATACATATTGAGAATTGCCTTTTATATTGTGATTTTGTGAACCCAATACAAATTTAATTTTGTTTTTAGATTTTCTCAATCTTCGATCTTGAAGTATCCATGATGATTATGTGGATACCTAGCCACGACAAAACAAAAATAATTACCAGAGACTCGTAATGTGTTTTGATTACGTCACAATGCTTAATTCACGGATGGTTTCATTGGTTGCCGTGAAAGCTACGTCACAATGCTTGCAGCGCATGTTGTTGTACCCCAAAAGTACATCACAATGCTTAAAGCGCTGATTTACCTACGTCACAATACTTTCAGCGCGTTTGCGCATCTGCAAAATGGCGCAAATATGCCCTTCAGAACGGAGTATAAAAGGAACTTGTGTTGTAGCAACCTTCGTGTTTTTACCAACCTGTGTTCTAGACGAGACGTGCTATCTTGTACGCTCCGGCAGACTACAGGCGCATATATATCTACCAAAGGCAGATATATAGGCTACGAAAACTACAACAACCAATTAGCGACGTCTTATGTAATGTGAGTTATATATTGTATTCATAATCATGTTATTAGCTATACATTTGTATAGTTTCTTCCATATTTTAGAGTTCTTTTTAAATAATATAAACACATTTCATTCAAATTATCTGCCCGTAATTTTTAATAATGACATAAACAAATATGACAAAAGAAAATATGTTATTAAACGATAGTTTTCTTTTAAAATTATTGTTGCATTTGTTGTAATTATTGTTGTATTCACGTACAATTCTTAAAATTACTTCTGAAATCGTTTTAGCCAATGTTGCTTATAGGTATCTGAACGTGATTTTGACGAATATTTTCTGATTTATTGTATAATTTTAGATATGTTAATTCTTATAAGTTAACAAACGATAGAATAGTTTTCTCTACTTGGCTCTCATACGGTATATGCGTAATAATTACAAATGTAATAAAAAATAGTTTAGAAGTCTGTGACATTTATGTATTTGCCCGAATAATATTAATTTGTGTTTACTTTTTCATTGTCACCATGGTAGATCCATGATGACGTCAACAATTAATTATGATGACGTAATGAGCAGCAGCGCGTACCCGTGCGCGGGCTACGTCACCCTTGAAGACACGCTGGTCTTCATTGATGCTCCGATGCTGCTTCTACTTCCACTGTTCGCTCTCATTGCATTCATCGCAACCAAGACCACCACCACCAAGGTAGTATTCCATCTATTTTGTTTGCAATCTTTGATTGAAATTGGATTAATCGCAAAAGTCCATGGCTAACTGAATGTATTTCTGGCGACATCATTAAACTAAATTATAGCACACGAAATACAATAACTATTAAATAATTATCGTTCAGTATGTCCATGTCAAGTCGATTTGTAGTTCATTTTTTATGTTTCCTTAATATACGTAGAAAAGATAGGTTCTTACCCCTATACCGTTTCTGTAGCTACGGCATTATGGCAATTGCAGATACAAAATAATTATGTAAAGTTTGTATTGGAAGTTTATTTTGATTATTTAATTTGTTAAAGTTCGTCCATTATTGGTGTCACAGCTATGTATATCAGTTTGTTTTGTAAGTCATAGATAGCAATGACATTTCATGATGATCTCTGATTTATGAAGACATGGGCTGACTTGATTATGTTGCTTTATGTTTAATTGTTACATTTTTGATAGAATGACCGCTCTCCTGACGACTCCTCCGTGTTGACCGTGTGGCTCAACGCCCAGCTACCATCCATCTTCAACCGATCAGCCCGACGACTCATCACTACCCACGTGCTTTACGTCAGGGCTCACACTCGACATGGACTGGCTACACAATGGTTTGTTTCTTATAATTATTCAGTAGTATTTTGAAGTAGTGGTTTTGTTGAAGTGTAAAATAACATTATTCGTTGTTGTTGCTGCTACTGTTGTCGTAAAAAGTGTAGTCATATACGCAGTATTTTGTAAAAGAAGAAAGAAGGTAAATATTGTTTAATGGTTAAGGCTTACATTACCAGAAAATTGAAATAATGTGGTACAGAAATAATTCATGAAAAATAATTATTTTTATATAAATACGTATAACCTTCCCCTGTTCTCATACGCAGGACTCGATTTCTGATCCCGACTGAAGCCGTGTTTATGGACCTTCCTCTCCCGGCTGGCAGTGCAGGCTCTCTGCAATCCTTGGAACTTGGCATCTCCGTCTGTCCTCAGTCGTTTCATTTTGACCACAAGACAAAGACGTATTTCGATTGGGAAAAGGAAGCCGCATCTGAACTCAGGTGGGACTTCTTTATTTTCGTATATAAAATGACAATGTAAAAATCCGAAAAAAAATCTTTATTTCTATAAACTCTAATACTCATCGGTTTCATTTTAAATAAAATATTGTGCATGTGATGTTTTGTTGAAATAGTGATTAGATAATCAACAACTATATAAAAACCTCTTTTGTAAATTTTTGAAAAGAGGAAGCATTAAACAAAAAAATGTAACGGCTGGTTCAAAATGATCGAATAATTGTGGGGCCCCACATTTATAACAAATGGTTATGTTAATGGATATTTCAGCTATTTCTGAACCGATTTTGGTCAAATAAAGTTTATTCTGTCATTAAAATTGTATGCTCTTTCAAATTTGCACTCAGTTTTTCATTATCTCACAAAATTATTATTTTGTGTAGCGCCCTCTATACCAAAACTCAACTATCCCTTTAAACATCTGTACAAAAAATATGTTCATGACCGAAATATACTTTAACATGCTTCTGATATCCTTTCATAAGTGTGTATTATTGTTTTTATTTATTTTATTTTTTTTCAGACGCATTTTAACAACTGCTGTCCGTGATCCAGTTAAACACTACATACCCAAAAAAGGCAAGGAAGGCTCAGTTCTGCGAACCAAGGATAAAGTCACCATCACTCATGACTTGGTCCCGCATACATTTAAGTCAACCAAACGGGAATTCCTAGAGTGGGCTGCTCTCGCGTGGATCATGTTTTGTCTGATTGGCTTGATGAGCTTTCCCCTGACAGAGTATCTCGGCAGCATCGGTCAATTGCAACTCGCGGCAACCATCTTCAAAAACATCGCCGTTACATTGGCAAATGTTTTAGCAGCAGTGATTACAGCTTCGACTACAATCCTCATGTTCATCGCAACCATAAAAATCAGAAGTCCTTCAAGGCCACGCAGCAGGCGACCAAGGAAGAGACAACAACTGTCACCGATTACAACTCCGAATCCTGACACCTCTAGGAGCGTTGAAGACCTACCGCCTCAATGTCCGATGACTGAAGATATCGTCATTGACCATGACCGCGAAACAACTGAGAAATTGGACACGGATATTGACACTTTCCTGCAGACCCTGGCAACAGATCAACTATCGTCATCATCATACGAGCAAGGTGACATGGTGCTGTCGCAAGAAGATGACGAATCTTCATCCATCACATCCGATGGATCTCAAGACTATGACTCCTCCTTCATAACGGTTACTGTCGAACTTCATCCAGACCCAGCTGAAATATATTCACCAGAGAGGGTATTAGATGGCGATAATATCACCCAGGAATACGAAAGAACTGATGGACAAGCCACTTCCTCTACACATGATGAAGAATGTCGGAATGTTGATCCCAATCCAACAGAAGCAACATCATCTTCGGATAATCAACCAGATGAAAGTACATCGGTTACAAGTACACCTGATTATGTGAAACTAGACATGGATTCGTTGCCCCAAATGTCCAACGAAGCCAGCTCATCAGCTTCTGACATCGAAGAGGAAAGCAGCGATGACTCTGAATCCAACGATGACACAGATTCTCAATCCGAGTGTGGGTCCATAGATATGGACAGTATTGCCAGTGACATCGTCAATATTGTTAAAACTGAATCATCGACATCCGACTATGAGGCGACTCAGAAGCTTATCAAAGCTGATTCGACATTTGAGGCCGAGTTTGTACCAGAACCATTAGCTGTACCACCCAAAAGAATCATCAAGACATATGAAGTGATGACACCCTGGTTTCACCAGCCCTGGTTAGATGATTCACCATTCTTGCCCTCTGCAAGTCTGCCATACAGAGATGGCAACACACCAGAAGTTTCACTTCCAAAGAAGGTACGACACCCTTCCAGATCGTTTAACGACCTTTCTAAGTACGATTACATTTCTTCAAGTCGTCCTGCGATCAACGGTCACCTGGATCCCTGTGGTGTCTCGATTATTTCTAACTTCGGGAATCCTCGGCTGGTAAGAAACACCTACTTTGATGCGGACTGGGTTAATCAGAACTACAACTGCAACAACAACAACAACAAAGACGACGACGACGGTGATTCTTCTTTCACAGCCATCGATATGCCTGAAGACATCACTGCACGGCCAATGCAATGTGATTTTTCTCGAATGAGCCACAACAATAACAACAACAACAACAACAACGACGATGACGACGACAACGACGGTGATTCTTCTTTCACAGCCATCGATATGCCTGAAGACATCACTGCTCGGCCAATGCAATGCGATTTTTCTCGAATGAGCCACCTTGAAGAGCGGTCTAATGACATCTGCAAGAACTGCATTACGCTCTGTGGTGTAGCATGGCTCTTCGGCACATTGGTTGTTGTAGCAGGTATAGCAAGACTTGATGCTTACATCATAAGCCATGGTTCGTTATGCGTTGACTACTTTGCCCAGTGGCTGACGACCTGGGCCATCTCATTGCTCCTTCTTCTTGGAGGATTCATCATTAGTGTAGTTAAACAACAAGTGCAATATATTCTCTTCCAATGTCTTCTTGCCAACTAAATATATCAACAACAGCATAATTTATATCAAAAGGGGGTGAAATAAATGTTAACTTATTCATAAGAATCTAATATATCAAAACTGAGCAAATAAAAAGTATTTTTTTTGCAGTTTAGCATGGATTAAAACAGAAAATGGGAAAGTAAGGAAAAAGAAAACACATGCAGCAACAAATTAATAATTCAGTTTAGTATAACACATACAAATTTACAATTGGTATGCGATTGGCAAAATAATTGAGATTGACAAAATCTAAAAATATTCTATTGTTCAAAATAATAAAACAAGTAATCATTTAAAATGCATATAATTATAAAAACGTTACAAAAATATATGTTTGATATGAATGTTACTCTTGTGAATTGGAAATAAAATATTAAATATGCAACTAATATGTCATAGAATGTCAGTTATTATTTTGTAAATGTTTTGTATGGATATAATATGTTGAAGTTGTGATTGTACAAGAGAATCAAGCACGAGAATGAACATGTTAGAGCCAAAACAATTCTTGATTATACTTCTTTCAAGAATAAAGATGCTTTGCTGGAAGGGTTACTTGGCAGGAATATTAAAGGGACTTAGTAACATTGTCGAAATCCTCAAAATCCAATTGGAATTCTAGCTGTTCCCTCATACCTTGTATTAACAATTAAAGTATGGGACAGTTTTCGGTTTTTCAAATTTCCCTTTCGTCAAAAAGATATTTACGATTGAAGTGTTCAGATGTTAAATTATCCACTGGACCGTGAAAACTGTGTACAAAGTGAGTGCAATGAGTTAGTGAATATCACTTTGAATATTTGATCATTACTCAACTTGAAATTTTCACACAACACCCAGTGGACATATCAGACAACAACAATTACATTGTATCAACCACTCGTCACTTTTTGCACATTTCAACAAAGTTACTAGATCCCAATAATGGCCTATTTTTGGCAATAGATACCGTCCTTATAAGATCATGATTGCTGTAATAACTGACCTGTTGATAAACATACATTTATTCAACACTTTTAAACGTTTCTCGTCAGAGCGTGTTTGTGAAATACTGCCCCCTCCAGTCCGATCCTTCAGTAGAGAGCAGTGGCACTTGACCCTTCGTGGATGTAATGGGGGAGAAGGGGTAAACATTGTCTGCCGGAGGGCGTGATGGCGATGATGATCATGATGATGGCAATGATGATGACGACGATGATGACGATGATGATGAAGATTATGATGACGATGATGATGACAGGATTGATGGTAATGTTGATGATGATGACAGGATTGATGGTAATGTTGATATGACGATGATGGTGGTGGTGATAATGATAATGGCGATGATGATACAGCTACTTTCACACTCGCATTACTAGTTCTGGAAAAGTTCAGTGACCTTGTACACACAAACATGCTAGCAGTAGACACGGGTCTCCATCGATCTACGGTAGATGTAGACTTATATGAGACAAGATAATTGTAGCCCAGCCTTTACCGAGATTGGGGTTATAGAGGTGTCGGGGGAATAAATGTCAGACGAAAATTTGCCAGAGAGAAACATAAAATCGACAAAAAGACAGTTGAAAATCATCATGGGAAATTGTCATTCAATTCCAGATGAATATGATGTATGACAATCTACCGTATTATGTGACTGGAAACTCAAATTATAGAGAGAGATAGGGGGGGGGGGGGGGGGGGGCACGAAATATTTAGCCTGAACCGGTATAACTAAGCTCTCTTATAACTAGATACCTGAAATAGTTCGGTAATTTCATAGGTCAAGGTTAGCCTATATGTATTTCATTATATTTAAAGGGACTTAGTAACATTGTCCAAATCCTCAAAATACAATTGGAATTCTAGCGGTTTCCTCATACCTTGTTGTATTCGTATTAACAATAAAATCGGTTTCGGTTTTTCAAATTTCCCTTTCGTTATAAAGATATTTATGATTGAAGTGTTCAGATGTTAAATAATCAAACGAATCGCGAGAACCGTGTACAAAGTGAGGGCAATGAGTTTGTGAACATAACTTTGCATTTTTTCTCATTACTCGGCCATATAACGTCCATTTGACTCGAAATTTTCACACAATACCCTGTGGACATATCAGATAACAACAATATACATTGTATCAAACATTCATCACTTTTTGCATATGTCAACAAAGTTACTAGATCCCTTTAAGCTTTTATACGAGATATCTGAAAAACGAGGTAAATTTAATAGGCCCAGAGTTAAGTTTCACTGCAATGAGGAAATTGAGGTTTCACTGTAATAATTCATGCTGAATTGTGTCGACATTTCCCATGTAAGATTTATAAATATTCTCCTCACTTATCCTATTTTCTTCACCCCTTCCAATCAATCAATACAACTATCGATGTTCAGCAACCATTAAACACGCACAAACGGACATAAACACACACACACACGCATGCACAAACACATACAAAGACACCCATACATAATACAGGGTGGCCCCCCAAAAACGGAACGGGGCACTTCTCAAAATATAGTAACATCATTATTATGTCCATCGGATAGGGTGTCTTTTCCAATGAAAAACGATACCAAGAGAAGTCATTTTGGTCGTGTAGGTTTTGTTTTAGGCCGTTTTAGGGCGCTGTGAGTGACATCATGTCAGGTTCCCTTTTTTGTCAATCTTTACCAAGTCAGTGCCTGATAAATCGCACTTACTGCCCTTCATAGCATCGAACAACGAGTAATACGCGCGCCATTGTTAGTGTGTAATCAGTTGTGTGCCGAGAGAATGGGCATAGTTGTTCAATGCTATGATGGGGAGGAAGTGCGATTTATCAGGCACTGACGTGGTAAGAATCGACAAAAACGGGAACCTGACATGGTCTCACTTAAGACGTCCTAAAACAAAAACTACTCGTCCAAAATGACTGTTCTTGGTATCGTTTTTCTTTGGAAAAGAAACCCTATCGTATCCGATGGACATAATCATTGTGTTACTATATTTTGGGAAGTGCCCAGTTAGATTTGTTTGGACTACACTGTATTACACATCTTGGAAGCATTTGTCATCAAAGCAAATATTGTGACAATCCACTAATCAAATCAAATCTCAAAAATAACAACAACAACAAATGAAGCATTGAAACTTTTTGTTAAAGGATATACATTTATACATACATACAATTCAATATATATATTATTCTTGGCCTGGGCATACCAATTTAACAATTAATCACAACATGATCATTAATACTTACAAGTTACCAGTACCATTTAAGCATGATTTCATTTTTAAACATGTCAACAATTTTAATAGTTAATTTTAAAGACAAAATTCATATCAAAATATTGTTGAAATATTATAATATTGATTACTTTTTACAATTGCATTTCAATAATAAATTTGTATATTTTGTTCTTACCAGAGGACAGAGGAGTTTATCCACAAAACACATGAATATATAATATATATACCCTCCAACCAAATGTATATATTTTAGTATCTTAAAACTCTTTGAAGAATCAGAACACTCAATACAAGCTTCACTTAATTACTAACACATTGTACAAGCACAAATAATGATGACAAATTTAATTATGATAGAAATGATAGAAATGGGAGAGGGAAGAAGTCTTTAATTTTCTTTTTTTGTTGTAAAGAATTGTTCATGATAGAAAATACATTCTTCACGATAAAAGAGGAAGAGAGGAACAAGAAGGAAATGTATATGAAGAGCTTATTTCCAAAAGGGGCTATATCCACTTTTTCAATTTCGGAGAAAATCAGGTTTCTTTGTCCAACTTTGTACACGTGAAAATTGACCGTTCCATATTTTGATTTTGATCTTGTAATTCGTCCTAAAATTCAGATTTCTAGATAGCTACGTAGCTTATTAATGCGCTGATTATCGTTAACTCATTTTTTATGGAAAGTGGATATAGCCCCTTTTGGAATTTAGCTTTGAATATCAGAACCAGAAAAGTTTCACTCAAAGGGTTAGTTCAGTTTTGGTAGAGAGGGCGCTGCACAAATTTGTTTTTGTGAGATAATGAAAAACAGAGTGTAAAATTTGAAAGAGCATACAATTTTAATGGCAGAATAACCTTTATTTGATCAAAATCGGTTCAGAAACGGCTGAAATATCAATGAATATATCCCATCGTAATGAAACCAATGTTTGTTTAGAGAGCGCCCTCTTGTGTTTGAATGGCTCTTTTTGAATGATAACAGGCTTTTTACTTTAATAGTCATTTGTAATTTTATATACCTTTCGAGCATGGTGGAGTTATAACTATTAGTTTTTAATGTTATTGTGCAGGTTTGGTTACTAAAGCTCAGCCTTACCAAAACTGTACTACCCCTTTAATACACACATAGGTTCAATGCACTGCAATTATTTAACAGCTTTAAAACAAACTCCAGTTTAACACACCCGGATAAGAAAATGTAGAATAGTAAAACAAAAAGGTAATAAATACAACAGAAACCAAACCAACATAATACAACATACAAAACTCGAACAAACATAATAATACATGCAGTATACTGGCTCAAAATGTGGCACACAATCTCTACATGGTGATATAGCCAGTAAAGAAAGCAAAAATATATTTGTATAATTCATTGCTAAGAAAATGCTACTTCCACTGGCACCAGTAGATACAGGGGGCACGCGCCTTCACTAATTTGACAAAAACAATTAAAAAAGATAAGGTGAAAAAACCCTTGAATAATAAAGAAATACATGATGTGCCCCCCCCCCCAAAAAAAAAACAAAAACAAAAAAACAAACAAAAACAAATAAGATTATCGCTGCCTACATGCCGGACTGCCAATGATATGATTCTCATAAATAACCAATAAATGGCCAAATATTGTTAACTACTCGGCCAAAAGCATGGAACATAATAGCTGATGCTATATTAGTTACAATAATTACTGGACACTTACAACGATTGGAAAAGTTTCATGAAATAGGGTCAAAAAATCTTGATTCAATGTAGAAGAAGAAAAGTGGTACACCATTATATAACTTTTGTGTGGTTAAAAATATACTGTGATACAAAATATATATCAAAGTCCTTCCCATGCCATATGCACATCAAAACAATTTGAACATAATATTTCATATTTAGACTGCAGCATGTTAAGAAATAATATGAGTAAGCAAAAAGGATATTGTTCCAATTCCAAAGAGGCCTATTTTCGGCACCAAATAACGCAGTCCATATGTGCCATTGAAAGATACGAAAATGATGAGAATGGTATCAAATGAGAATGATTATTTTATGTAAAGGAGTAAAAGTTGAATAGAAAGGCTTTAAATTACTTTTTTTCTTCAAATTTTAACCTAGCAAGTTATTTGATGAAATGGAAAATCCATGGGTGTTCATTATTGTTCTTGTAACATTGAATTATATCACTGAAGTCTTCACCATAATAAAAAACAAAAATTGAACATAAACTTTATAATTTCTAAACATTTCTATTAACAAGCTGCTTAAAACTTATTTGTATTGCCACTAAGAAAGTACTGAAGTAATCTAGACATTTATGAACATGATATAAAAAGTTATATTTAATAAAAATACTACTTCATTTAAACATGAAATGTTAACAAATAAAAACATCCCAAGCAGAAAAATACTACTTCATTTAGATATGAAATTGTAAAAAATAAAATCATCCCATGTAAAAAAAAAAAACATTTAAAAGGTAAATGCTATCACCAAAGTCATTGAATCTCTTTATGTTCATACTAAGAAGAAGAGTGCCTAAAAGGTGTACAAATTGACCTTTAAAGTGATCCATAAAATCAATTAGGTTTTATGACATTTGAGTCTTTAATCATATACCAATGACATTGTAAGATTCATCTGAATGATGTGTAAAAGTTTCCAGGAGAAAGAACACTGTTTACGTAGTGAAAACAAATGTCAGATGTCAGATTTTTATCATCTACTGTCCACCGATTTTAACAACAATCGAAAAGCCCTACACATGCAGTACATTTTAGCCTAGTTAGCGATCTGTGGTGCAGCGTATAAAGCCCGGCTCAGACAGAGCCGAATCGACCCGATTCGACTGATTTTCATTCGGATCGGCTCAGTTTTCAGTGCCTCGCGACACACATTTTGCCAGTCGAGAGACAGTCGGATGCCAGTTGGGGCCGATTCAACACGATGTATCGGATCCGACCGACCGGGCCCAACTCTAGCCTGATGGAAATCAGTCGGATCGGGTCGAGTCGGCTCTGTCTGCAGAGGGCTTTACAAGCAAATACACTCTTTAACATACGCTAGAGAGTTGGGGGATGCTGCGCTAGACATGCAGTACACGCAAAATAGCCTAATTTTAAAATGGCTATCCGCGGTGTAGTGTATCCCACGCATTACACTCTTTAAGGTACGCCAGAGAGTTGCGGGATGTTGCGCTAGAAATGACCCACTTCTTGAAAACGCACTCTGGATTTTAATGACACCTTCTGTTCAAGTGGTGAATTCAAATCATTGCCATGTCACAATATCAGTACAGCAGGATAACTGCACTGACAAAAAATGCTGAAAAGTGAAAACTATATGCTTTGATTTGAATCAAGGATATCAAATGAAAATTTTGGTGACAAATGTCAGTAAAATTTTTCCTACTAATACAAAAGATAGAAAAACATGGCATGAAAAACATAGAATTCTTGGTCGATGAATTTGATGAAGTTGTATATAAACTTGCATGATACATTTCATAAATAAATCAATGTAGCACATACACATGTACATGTATATCGAGACTGTCTTTCTAATTTTGTCAGTGTACACATGTAGTCATATACATACAGATTGATTCACCCAAGTATATATAAAATCCTTATAATAAACACTGATTGTAAGTCTCCACATTAACTTTGTTTGTACTGGCCCATTCGGGCAAGTAAAATCATTAAGTTCTACATTTTACTTGCCCCAATATAAAATTTACTTGCCCTCTTACTTCCAGATAAGATTAACACATATGAAATTACATTGTACTCTTGTAGTTGAACAACTATTTAGTTGCCCGATTGGGTAAGCAAACTTGCCAATTTATGACATTTTACTTGCCCGACTCAAATTTTTTACTTGCCCCGGGCAAGCGGGCAATTGCTGATTGTCTTCTTTAAATGCAATACAAAATCCACATTCACTTTCAAAACTGTGACTCGTTTTCAATGGAAATTATGTACACCAGTAAACAAATTTTAAATTCTTGTGACATTGATAATATATACGCTCTTGAATTTGTGCAGTTAGTTCCAGGTGTGGAAATGCAAGATGTACGTGTTCATTAATGAAGAGAAAGCTATTGAAAATTTATGCATTTATCTAAAATATAAATAACATGAATAATATGAATAATTTTGCCAGTCTGGACCCGGTCAGGGCTGATTCAAGCGACTGATTGGGCGTGACTCTACTATAGCCTTACTGAAAACCAGTCGGATTGGGTCCAGTCGGCTATGTGTGCTTTGGGCATTATACACACCCAAAATCCTTCACGACAAACACAAGGTGTTTATCCACCCCCAAAAAGAAGAAAATGTTATGAAAATGTTATGAAAATTTTCCTTTTTTACAAAAGAGATGCCTAGGAGATGCTAAAATGCATTCCAAAAATTGTGAAATCTATCCGCCTTGAATGGGTTAAACAGTTCTTCTTAAAAGTAAAGCAATCGTTCTTGATTCCTCAAACAAGCATCAGGCTATACCCATGAAAGTCATTAGTTCGTCAACTCTGCTAAATAAAACAATATCTTCAGGAGGTCGCTATCAATGTATTTGTTCACTTTCAAGTGTGCCTGTGTCGCCTCTGTAGGCCTCTTCCCTGTTTTGCGTAACCTCCTGGAGACCCTTTGTATTCTACATAAGCCAATGTCTCTGGGAGGACACTATAAGTGATCGCGTTGTTTTGTCACTTTTTCAACGTGCCTGTGTCGCTTCTGTACTCCTCCCTGTTTTGCGTGGCTTTCTAGACTGCCTTTGTCTTTTACATGTATAAGCCAATGTCTCTTGGTGGCTGCATCAGTGTTTTTTTCACTCCCAGAGAGTGAAGTGATCGCGTCGCCTAGTCACATTTTCAGGGTGCCTGTGTCGCCTCTATAAACCTCTTCCCTGTTTTGCGTGACCTCCTGTAAAGCCTATGTCTTCTACATAAGCCAATGTCTCTGGGAGGACCCTATAAATGTTTGTTTCATTCACTCTCAGAGAGTGAAGTGATCGCTTGGTTTCGTCACTTTTTCAGGGTGCCCGTGTCGCCCCTATAAACCTCTTCCCTGTTTTGCGTGGCTTTCTAGACTGCCTTTGTCTTTTACATGTATAAGCCAATGTCTCTTGGTGGCTGTGCTATCAGTGTTTTTTTCACTCCCAGAAAGTGAAGTGATCGCGTCGCTTCGTCACTTTTTCAGGGTGCCCGTGTCGCCTCTATAAACCTCCTCCCTGGTTTGCGTGACCTCCTGCAGAGCCTTCGTCTTCTCCAGGTCGAGATGGATGTATTCCACCTGGTCCTTGGGCGACGTCGCTTTGGGGGGCAACGTTGATGACGGCGTGTCGATGTCGTGGTCGAGTTCGAGGTACTCGACCTGGTGGCTGAGTGGTGGGAGAGTCTGGGAGGAGTGGGGGTGGATCGTGGAGTCGATGCTGGTGTGCCGTGTCTGAAAATGATGCAACTAGGGGTGTAAATATTGGACGCATGGAGCCGAGAGGGCGCGGCGAATGTTTCAATTTTATCAAGGAAAGAGAGAGAGAGAAAAGAAAGAGAATCTGCATGTTACCAAATGCAACCCGGCATGTGACACATATGTAATGTATTTTTAAATATTGTAATTGGTAATTGTTTATTAAGGGTTTCTTTCATCAACAAATTAACCATCTTAATGCATTTTTGTTTTAGGTGCAATAATTTGAGTGTACTGTTTATCTTTGTTTTCATTAAGCAAAAAAAATAATCATCCTACATGAGAAACAAGTAGGATATTTCAGTGGTATGTATGTGATGTGCTACTTTTCAATATATCAAAAGAATATCATGACAGACAGGTAGGGAATCAACAACTTGGTAATGGTAATCTAAGCAGTAACATTGAAGAAGGGTTGGAAACGTAAGCTTAATATGTGAAGCTAAGTTGACAAAACAGGATAAAAAAACAAAACAATAAAGGCAGGGATTTGACATTAAAAAAAAAAATTACAAAAATGTTAAGGTGTGGTTGGGAATGGGCGCATTTAACATAAAGGGTGTGCTAAAATGCTAGAACAAATTCTAGGTGTAGCAAAGAATGTATGATTATTTTGAAACTATCTAGAGGGAGATGTGGGATTTGGTGTATGTGTCTTCACATGCCTTGCACAGGTATCATGCAAATGGATAATGAGGAAGGGTGCAGGGTGCACTAAGAAAAAGGAATAGGAAATCATAGCTCAACAAAATATAAATGTCAACAAAAGGCAAACAAAATGTAAACAAAAGGTATAAAACATATTAAGAATATCAATCAAAGGAAGACTAAGGTTCTACTAAATGACAAAAATACAAATATTAAAGTGATCCATAATTAACTTTATATTTTTTTTCTAAAAAGTTATATTTGAGATCTCAATCATATACCAATATCATATACAGTCAAACCTGTCTATAGTGGCCACCCAAGGGAGACAAGAAATGTGGCCACTGTAGACAGGTGACCTCTATAGACAGGTTCAATTACACTGTTTTTCTCTGCAAGGGATCACTTTGAGTGGCCACTATAGGCAGGTTGGCTGCTATAGACAGGTGGCCGCTAAGACAGGTTTGACTGTAGTAAGATTATTGAGAATGATTTATGAGATTTTCATTGAAAAAAAAAAAAGTTTACCTATTTTATCCTGATTGTTCGCGTGAAGTATTTGAATTTGGATACTCCATGGAGGATTCAGTATCCAAATTTGATGCTTTCAAATTCAGTCTTAAATATCTCCATAATTAGAGACATTTGACAAATCAGAACCCATGTCATTCTTCTGTTATCATAAGCCAAACAACAAGGTTACAAGAGTGAAAGCTTCAAGTGATTTTGGTTGGATTTTTGGCAAAGTTAATGGATCACTTTAAAGATAAAACAAATAGTTTGATAATTTCTTTCAGTTTAAACTTCCAAATCGACTTCAACACAATTTTTCATATTAAAGAAATATCAAAATAAACAACCATGTAGAATTAGCTATGCTTCAAACAAGAGGAAATGCCCAATTGATCATGCCAAAGGGGAGACAAATGCTGGCATTTTTACTTACTGTTACTAATAAGTGCATAATTCCAGTCACTTCTAGACATATATTTCCCCTTGGGTGTCACTAACAATGGAAGTAGTCAATGTTTTTTAAACTACTATAATCTGTTTTGACTAAACACCTAGAGGCTGCCACAGTTGATAGTGCTTTCATAAACATTGATCATTTCCTATTATCAAGACCCCAAAAGAAATATACAACTAGACTTCTAGGAATTATGGCACTTATCAGTCACAGTAAGGGAACATTCCTGTGTTTTGTTTCCCTTTGAGAAACACTACATCCCGTATATTTCAAATAACAAAGAATAGGTTTTTCTGAAACACTGGAGAACAATAAAAGTGATTTAGGTTTATTAAAAAAAAAAAACATAATATGGTTGTGCTCTGATTGCAAAATCTTTATATTACAGTATGTGCAGCAGCTGTATTTGATTTGCATACAAGTGCTGTGCATAAAACATGTTTTAATAATTTAATAAACATGAATAATGATATGGTTTTATAATAAAATAACATTTAATAGTTTTCTAAGAATTGTAAAAAAGAACTAACATGCAGGGACATTTTGATGCACTAATTCCAAAATCTTATTCAAAAACTGTAAACCCATATATTTTGTAATGATTTTTGTTCTGTTAATGATTGCTGCTTGTAGCAAGCTTCTTGCAGATTGCAGCAGGCAAATGGTTAAACTTTTCTACCAATGGCTTTGCCATGGGGCACATGGGGGGGGGGGGGGGGGGGGGGGGGGGTGCCCCCAATAATTTATCAAAAATAATATGAAAAACATAAAGGGATCCTCAGTTTTGTTATTTTGAAATTCATATTTTTGTTCATATATAAACTATACAGGCCGTAAGAATAAGCAAATTATTAGGCAATTTATAAGCAGACACACTAATTTGCTACCCCCTCCCAGCACCATGGCTATGATTAAATGATTCTTTATATGATTACAAACAACTTGGTATGCAGGAAAAAGAAAAAGCCCCCCCCCCCCCCCAAAAAAAATTCTCTGTACAAAAGGTATGCCTGGATTTGCTCTATCTGTGTACAGCGAAAGTGCCATAGTGTGCCATAGTGTGTCTAGCCCGACCAGGCTGTGCCACTGGGTTCTACTTACATCGATCTTGGGCCTGGCGGGAGAGGGTTGGTCGGGGAAGGTGTAGGCATCATCCTGCATGGAGGTAGCTGATGGAGGCACGGAGTAGAGGTCGCTGATCGGCGTGTGATCCCCCACCGAGCTACTGCTCGACGACTTGAGGCTCCGTACCGGCCGTGGTGGAGTGCGGGGTGGGGTGCTGCTGAAAGGCCCTTGTGAGTCCCTTGGTCTGCGAGTCAAACATTATTGAAATTACAATGTACATTTAATTTAGTTCAGACATTCAATTAAGTACACTTGACATTTTTTGAAATGCTAATTAACGAAGATTATATGCTGCGGATGGAGACACGGTGTAGAGGTCGCTGATAAATGTGTGATCCCAAGGAGCTACTACTCAATGACTTGAGGGTTCCGTAACGGCCGGGGTGGAGTGCAGGGAGGGGTGCTGATGAAAGCTACTTGTGGGTTTCTTGATCTGCCAGAATACACCAAATTTGTGTTATTACGTTGAATTTAGTATAGAAGACAGTTTTTTTTAAAGGTACATGATACAGGTTTGATGCTTTGTTTGAATCAGGGTGGGGGTGGGGTGGGAGTGCTGCTGCTGGATGTCCCTTGTCGGTCTCTTGGAGAAAGGGGAACAAAGTTTGTTACAATACGTCTAACCACATTTGGCTTCTTAAGCCGCCTTTTACTTTAGGTCTGTGTATGTACAAACCAATATGAAACATCAAATTCACAATTTAGTTTAATAGGCAAGTGACAGATGTATTTATCCTGTTTAATTATTAAGAACAATATTTATAAGAGATGTATACCATGATTTAGTAGGGACGGGTTGAGTGTAGTAGTACTATTGGACACTGCTGGTATCGATTTCAGAGGAAATGGATGCTTAATACCTGAATATAACCCTCGCTGTTAGTTTAATATCTACTGGCCAGTCTAATTCTAACATAATTTGATCCTCTACTCTGAAGAATGAGAATTTACCTCACAAATAAATACATGTATGGGCTTATTGCCACTTTTCTTTTTTCTTCATCAGACACAACAAGATAATGTGCATTTAATCCTTGTGTACAGGTTGTTTATGGAAAAAGAATGTCATATCCAAATCAGTAAGTCTCAACTTGTTAAATATTCAAAGAAAGAATACAACAGTATACATTATCAAGTGAGGTTAATGAACACATTTAGGCCTGGTCCTGAAAATACTGGTTTTAAGTGACGTCTATGGAGAATGCGTAGTATACCAAAATCCAATCTATGGTCTTGAATGGGCTTTAATATGAACTTCTTATCTACAGCCATTCCACTTCCTCAACTGGTTTCAACCAGCACCACCGAACGCAAACATAACAATCTGAGACTTCCCCATACCAACTTGAATTATTCTTCAGATTCATATCTCAGTGTGCTTTACATTTCCGAAGAATTATTTTCCAAACAAAACTCCCATGAACAATGTGGAAGAGGAGACATGTTTTGATGCTTCTTTCACTTTCTCTTCCTAGACATGATAGAAATTACACATCTTCGTCTTTCTTCCTATTAAACTGCAGGCTTCAATTCTGAATATACTATCGCAGTTATTCTAGTTGTGATGTGCAGGTCAACTAGTCAACTGGCTTTAATAACACCCTACTCTTTCGAGAAGTAAACTAGGTTCTTTAGCATACATGAATGAGAATGAGGTGTAACTGGCTCATACATAGGACCTCCATTTATTGTCCTTTCCGAGGGATGGAGTGTTTTCTGTGAAACATTTTCCTGCATAGGAAGCACGGGGGAGGCCGATAACACACAAGTTAGCTCAAATTTATTGCACGATAAAAGACGCATTGTCCGATAATTTGGTTTTGAACCGGGAATCCCTGGCGACTGAGCCGGACGCGCTCCCAACTGAGCTAACTTGCCTTAACTAAGTTTCTACAGATACAATTATTACTGTGTTCATATCAAGGCTCCCCCCCCCCCCTCACTCAATGGAGATCGATCCGTAACGAGATGGCCGGGATAGGGCTTCAATGTGAACAGGGGTAAAAAAAAAAGCTATATACGCCATCGATCAAAATATTTAGAGCCATCCTAATTGAAACTTGATGGATAGGTCTCCAGTCTGCATTGATTGGGATTTAAAGTCACCATGAATGCGTATCCCTACTCAATTTTGACTGAAAGGTAGACTGGTTAAGTCAACAGCAGTGCAGCATTTTTTTCTTGAGATAATATGCGCATGCGCTGGCGTTCGCTGAGCCATGACAACGAGTAAGGAACGGTGCTGACATCCGTCGTAAATGAACGGGGGTCATTATTTCAAAGGGATATAAATACTGCAGTATACGAACAGGGGCAATACAGACTTTCCTATCTGCACTCACTCCACTTCACAATACCGTTTTGATATGAACACGGTATATGTTTACTACCACAATTTAGGCATACCCTGCTTGTCGAAAATGTGTTAACCCATTCCGGACTGGTCCTGAAAGTACTTGCCAATGGGATGGCATCTCTGGAAAACACACGTTTTATCAGAAACAAATTGTCTTGAAGAGGTTAAAGTGATCCAATAACTACAAAAGATTTTTCCAATAGTGATATTTGAGACGTCAATTATATACCATTATCACTGCAAGATTCTTCTGAATATCATAGAAATAGAACCGTGACTGTTTACCTACTAGTGAAAAAAGGGGAAAATTGATGTAAGATTTTATCCCTGATCATTTGTGCAAAGAATCCGAACTCGGATACTATGAATGATCAATGTTTTTTAATTTGAATTCTTTCGGCTACAATTGAAAAACGTTCGGGAACTACACTACCTCTTTGTTTTTCATATATTACATACACATCTTTACCCAATGACATGCATGGATATGAAACTTACTAAGAGAGAGAAAAACAATCTAGCATATTAATTTCACATTCAAACGGATCCGCTTTTACAAAAGAACATTATATAATTTACTGGGTACCAGCATGAAATTTAATGCATTAGAAAAGAAGTTAGAAGGGTTTTCTCAAACGAGTTGGTATCCAAATATATACGCAATATGTGAATTAGAATACTATAGTGATCCATTAACTTTCAAATTCAACCAAAATCTCTTGTACCTCGTTGTTTGGCTTATGGTACCATAAAAATGAAACTTGTTTTTATTTTTTAAATGTCTCCATAATTATGGAGATTTGATAGACTTGAAACGCATTCTGGGATGATTTTTTGAGGACTTACGTGTTCTATCGTCTCCAAATGTATTGGTGTATAGAATTGACGCACTCGCAAATGTTGGGGCTTATGGAACCAAAGGCCCTGTTGAAGGTTTAATTGGTATTCAAGTTTTGGCAATTAATTGCACTGTTTATGAATTACGCAACCTTTTGCAACGTGTTGGACATCAATTTGATATCAACCACGGTACCAAAACCACTAAGGTAGCTTTGACAAATTGCCCGATTGCATACCTGGTGGGTTTCTTGCTGAAGCTCTTTGTGCGCGTACACTGGACAGGAAAGTCTGGTGGCAGGTCCGGCCCCGTCGCATAGAAACTGCCCTCCAAGCCGATCAGCTCGGGATGCATTATGGCTGCAATATCAACAACAAAACGTTTGGTAAGAGTTAGAAGGGTGTTATTAAGATGTGTTTTGGCTAAACTGAGTTGCGCATACCATCTTGTAAGTCAGGGCCTCATCTACATGTATGTGTTGCAAAATTAATTATTTTTGATTTGCAAAATGTTTATCAAAACTATAAAAGGAGAGCTATATTTTTTTTTTATACAAAGCTTTCAAACTTTTAAACATGAATATCTTCAAAGTACAAAAAGTGACTAAGCACCCTGCACTTTCTCAACCGATGAAAACATTTGTGAAGGTTTCCATGGCGAAGAATAAATGCAAGAGAATGTTTACAGTACAGCACATAGAAACTCTTCTTTTAAAGATTGGCAGTCTTATTAAAGGAGATTGTTTCCTTTTTAGGATCATGACTCTTCCAAGAAAAAAATTTCTACGTGGTGTACCATAAACCTCCTCAGTCTTCAAAACAATAAAATGATAATCAGTCATTCAAATTAGTTTAATACTTGTGTATATCCTGGAAATGGTAGGATGGTCTTTTGATTATGCTTTTTTTTTAAATAACTAATCTCTCTACCAGAAAATACAATCACCTCATTCAGTTTTGATGAGTAATCAATTAATAATTTCTTTTTGGAAACCAAATTATACAACAAAGTGCCACTTTAACAATGGTACCAACTGCCTTCTAGCCTGGCGATTGACATTTATAGAATGAAGAAGGGGAATTTAAAAGCAAATAGAAACTAAATGACTATATTAACTCCCTCTGTAGATTTCATTTCTCATGGTAGATGTCTGGCGCAGGGCTATTGAAACAGGGATAGATGAAACCTTACGCGCCTAATTGGAATGGAAGGACTTTTATTATAAAGTTGAACTAATCATACAGATAAAAGTCACCAAGACCTACTTGGGTCCGTGCCTCTGGGCTTGCTTCTCCGGTCAATAGGGGGCGGCATACTGTCTTGGCTGGTAGTAGACGATGTGCTGATGATGGAGCTGGTACTCTGTCGAGGCGGTCTACGGGGTATCCTTGGCGCTGGGGGCGACGATGACATGTTGGAGTAGACACTGGGGTTGGCTTCGTTCTGGCTTTGCATCGGCATGTAGCTGTCCTCTGTAATTGCTCCACCTAGCGACATCCTGGAGCTTTCACTGCTGCCTGCTCAAGGGAAAAGTTAATATATATTGAAGTTCTGAAACTAAGACCCTAGAGCAGTTCTTAACGAGTTAGGGGATGTGGCCATTAAGCCATGTATTAAGCCATAATACAGACAGAGTCTAACTAGTCCATTTTATTGTTTCAAAAATTAACTAAATTTTTTCACTTGATTATACATTCTTCATGTTTCAAACTAACATGTTTCTATACATTTCAAACAAATATCTGATCCTTATTGGATCCCCATTAATATCTTTATAAAGGCTCTTTTCAAAGTTCACTTACCTTGCATTGGCATGTAGCTTCCGGGTTGTCCATTGACCATTCCATTGTGTCCATTCTGGAAGCCCATCGGCATCCCGCTCTGCACCCTGCCAGGTGACATCGTGCTGGCTCTCGTCTGCGGGAAGCTCCTGGGAGTGAAGGTAGAGCTAGGTCTCGCTGTGGCTGGTCGTTTGGCGTTGATGTAACTAGCAGGTGGTATCTGCTGGTCCAACCACTGATGATGTCCTGACATGCTGGGTGGGTTGGGACCATTCCTTTGAGGTGAGGCTCCTGAAGACCCTCTCCTCTCCATGCTGCTGAGCCTGTTTCTCACCTCCTGAGGCGAGACCTGCTGGCTCGGTTTTGTCGGAACAACGTATGTGTCGTCGACGCTTGAAGGTGGGGTCGAGGGGCACATGAAAGCGGGTTTGGCTGGGCGTGGTGGAGCTTCAATAGCCGTGGAAGATGCCCCGAGATCTGAAAATACACTGAAAGAACTGTTCGACCCGATGGAAGCATTCAGATCCATCGCGGGGACTGGGTCGTATGTTGAGTGTTCTAGGTCTCCATTTGTTATTGTGACAGACTGTGTAGCATTCTGTTGTGAAATCTCTTCAAATGATCGTGCTAGATCATCTGTTGATTTACTTATTGAGTCTGAAGCTTTAAGTTGAGAAGTGGGAATCTCTTGAGTTCTCTGCAATGGGCTCGGCAAGACATCGTACGTACTTTCAATTGGTGGGGACAGAGGTGGGACATCATAAACCTGATCTGACTGCATGTCCATACTGAGTCTGGATGGGGGGAATTGATACACCTCTTCCATTGTAGGAGGAGGTGGTCTTGGGGGAGGTACCATGTCATACGTGGTCTGCTGCTCATCAATGTCATCAAACATACCACCCCCACCTGAACTTCTCTGACTTGAGCCAGGAACAAAATCATATGCCCCTGATGATGTCAGGTCATCGGAACATGTGGAATACGACCCACGATTCCCCGGAAGTGAAATCTGCCTGTCAAACTTGAGGCTAGTAGGGTCTTTGCACGCTGGTACAAGTTTGTAGACGGACTCCTCTACAGGAGCAGGTCTCATGGGGACTGGAGGGGCGTCCTCCGTTATCCTTGCAGGAGGCACATCATAGATGTCATCCATGACTCCTCCATCGATCTGGGAGGTTGGTCTTGATGGCGGCGGCGATGGAGCAGAGTCGCTTGGCGCACTACTTGACGTACTGCTCATAGTGTCCCATTTCTTTTTGCTCTGTTGCCCAGACTGCTGTGGGGAAGAGCTTTTGCTGCTTACCTTCGGCGGCAAATTGTTAAGAGCTGTGATGCCGTCCTCACCCGTGTTGCACTCGTCGAGTGGGATGTAGGACTCATCACCATTTGTGGTAGGTGGTTGAGATGAGGTTGCCGCCATTGTTGTGGCAACTATTGTTTCCGGGGAGTATGAACTGACCATGGCTCCTGGTGGCTGCGTGGGCAAGGGCTCTCCTCCCTCATTGTTTTCAGATACTGAAGGAAAAAAAGGGAAACAAAACAAAACAGTGATTATTCTGTACTTGATACATGTAGATTAGCATGCACAGAAACTACATAATTCATGACACATTGCAGTATCTAGATTAAATAATTGATACATCGTCAAAGTAGTGAAATGGTTGAATTAACCTCATACAAAATATCAGGAGTGATCACCATTATTTTAGTTTGCAGTATAAACATGACATAGCATGTGCATCTAAATCTACATCTATCAACACTAGCTCAATATCAATTCTGTATTCTTGTTCATAGTTCATACATAATATAAATCACTAATTTCTTAATGTATGCTACAATAAATACTATAATAAACAGCAATTATACAGTAATGAGGGCCAGTGCCATAATAATTTGACCCAAACCATTACAAAATCCTTACAGAATAAAGAAATGCATAGCGTGCACCCCCTCCCACGCCCCCCCCCCCCCCCCCCAACTAATCAGTCGAACCATGCCACACTACAGTTAGGGGAAGCATGCGGTAAAAGAAACACACACATATTATACAACAATAATTTCCTTCTTCCAAATTCTTCTGCTCAATAAACTGGATCATAATTTCATGTTTGTATTGGAAGTATTCCCCCCCCCCCCAATGCATTCAAACTGTGAAATAGACAAAGCTCTGTTGAAATCTTAAAAAACTGAGAACCTTCATTGGAAAATGGGGCATTAACCGGTTCCATTCGAGATTCTGAAATTCCCATTTAATTTCCTACATATGCCCACCAGGTTCCTGTAAGCAATGGGTTATTATAAAAGCAGAAGCGCATTACCAGGCAAAATGATGCTTACCATTATATTTTAACCCCTTGAATACAGGAACCGGGTGAGTTGTGTACAAAGTCTATGAGGATTTCACAAATTTGAAGGGAACAGATTAAAAGCAAAACAAGCTGAAGTACAGCAGGTCTTAGTGTTTTCTTTTGGCCATATTCCTATTATGTGTGCCTCTGTGCACTTGATAGGATTGATCAGTCATAGGTAAATGTAGCGGAAAGCGGCATATGGGGGAGCCCCGAAGAGGAAAAGCTCTACTGCTCTAGTGACGATGAACTTCTCAGTGAGAGGTTAGCGAAAGTTCATAATAAATTGTATGTTGGTTTTCTTATTTTAAACCCTCTTTGCACCAAGCTACCTAACCCCTTCCCTTCAAGATTCTGAAATAACTTTTGTAAATATATAATATAACCCACAAGGCTCCTGTAAGGAATGGGTTAACTCTCTTTGCACTGAGCGATTTCTTCACAAAACTTTAGTTTGGACCAAATATATAATATATTTGTTTGAAATTGCACAAACCACATTTTGCCCGATACATTTGTACATGTGAGATGACTAATAAGTAATCTATTGTAACATAATAGAGGATTAAAAGGGATAAGGAAATCCCCTTGTTATCATTGTATATTGACATCTGTGCCAAACAGCACTCCAAGCACACAAGAGGTTAAAGGAATAGATGAAAGAAACCTAATTTGTTCAGCTTGAGAGACTAATTGTTATTAAAAAAAAAAAAAAAAACGACTGGAGGAAACACCACATCTCCATCCATAAAGGTAGGCAGGGTTTGACACCAGCACTTGCTTGATTGCCCAGGGCTAGTAAAAATTGATGTTGGGCAAGTAACATTTCATAAATGTTCTAGTTTGGTTTTAATTATTGGTCAGCTATATGAGAGAAAATGTAATTTCTTTCATGACAATCTCTTCAAGAAGTGGGCAGGTAAATTTTCTGTTCAGGTTTTAGACCACTAACATTTGTGTAATCTAAGGGGAAAAAAAAAGTTCTAGCATTGATTAGGATAAAAAGGATCATTATTGCCGTTGAGGTTCGAGTAAAATTGATGGGGGGCTCAGGGCCCGACTCTATCAGTTGCCCCGCTTGCCCAGGGCAAATAAATATTGATGCAGGCAAGTAAAATGTCATAATTGGTCTAGTTTGGTTGCCCAATCGGGCAATTAACACTTCTGTTCAACTTCTAAAGAGAGAGAGAAACAAATTGCTTCATGTGTAAATCTCATCAAGAAACAAGGAAGAGATTTGCAGAGTAGATTGATCTACCTAGCGTGATTAATCTGTCTTTTGTTTGACGTTGTTTTTTTTGGGCAAGTACATTTTCTTTTAACCCATCAAGGACGAGAGCTATTTTAAGGCAAAATTGATAATTATTTTCCCGTACAAATTGGCAACTCCTAAATTTTGTCGACCTATTAAAGACATAAAAGAAGGTGGAAAATGTATAGTAATTACAATTTAGGACAAATATGAAGTGACTTTGCCACAAAGTTGCCAATTTGAACGCCCAAATCTGTTTTTAAAATATCACAATGTGTTGCCAATTTAAGGATTTTTCTAAATTATAGCGATTTACGCAATGATAAAAATCATTAAAAAATAACTAAAGCAGGTGGAATAACAAAATAGGGCTCTAAAAATAGAGGAATTTATGCTCTTTCTTCCTGTACACTTCACATAACTAGTCTTCTTCTTGTTTAAGTGTAGGACTACCAAACCACAAATATGTGGGCCTTATAGGCACTGATGGGAAGTAAAAAATTGAACATACATGATTTTTCTTGCCCAAATAGGCTAGTAGGAAATAAAGTTAGAGAGGAGGCTCGGGGGCTGACCCTATCATTGTATTAATTTTCAAAGGATATTAAGATGAGGAAATGTATGAAATTACAAGAATCACTCATGGGGTTTTCCCTGAAATGTTTTTTTATATTTTGTTTTGCCACTTCACCCAATGGATTCACAACCAAGCTTTGATAATGAGTAATGACACTGAGTTATTACAGAGATATATCATACGTACTGGTGATCATGAATGCAGTATTCAATTCAATTACTCTTTCAGAAACATGTATTCGATACAATTAGACTGCACTATCACTTTCTGTTCTGGAGATGAAGACTATAATTTACCCGCTTCCGTAAGAGTTTCTGAAATCCCCATAGACTTTGCACACAACCCACCCGGTTCCCGTAGTCAAGGGGTTGAGTACAATCTTTGCAAATGAAAAGAAAACAAAACAGAAGTGTCTACAAGATGAATTTAAACTCTGTGCAACCTTTTTAGAAAAATTATTATTATTGAAGAATGAAGACCGAAATATATGATTGCTTTTAGTTCACAGTTTCTATCATGTTTTATCTTTATTTTTCCAAGGCTAATCCTCTAATGAAGTGCAAGTTTAATGGAAGGTTTAACATCTTTCCATCCTTTATTTGCCATGTGTTTTTACTTCTTTGTGAACAACACTATCAGCAGTAGCACTCAATAGGGATAGTTGGATGTGGGTGGCTAATTTTTAGCTCATAAATAGAAATCACTTTCTTTTGTCCCTTTGTATTTACATAACCCTTTTCAAGGAAAGTCTAAAATGTGATTATCTGCTCAGATAGTATAACCATATTTTCATCAAATCCTCTTTTCAACGAAACCTTACAAAGCTAATTTCTAACTGATAAGAGCAATGTTTTGTTGGCGATTTTCTCTGTAATTTTTTTTAAAAAGTCCACAATGAAAAAAAATCTAGACATTTATTTTACACATGAAAGCATCCATGAAAAGATATTCTGAGCCTGAGCATGAAGGTACTGTTAAGATGTTACTGTTGACAAACAATTAGCCTAACAGCACAACCTTATTGAAGAATACTTGTACTTGTTGGCACTGGCGTAGTACGGTCCGACTGGCTGGGGGCATACCATTGTTGGGGGGCACACCTTATGTATGTCTTTCATTTTTTGTTTAAATTGTACGTACCCTTATGTTTTTATGTTTTGTAACACTTTTCCACTAAAATTATGGGGTGGGGGTGGGGGGTGGGGGGAGGGGGCATGTGCCCCACCTATACCCCCCCCCCCCCCCAGCACTGCATGTTGTGGTTTCAATCATGAATCATAATTATCACCTGACCCCAAAACAACAATCAAAACACAAGTATAATTATCGTCATGGTTCATTCCCTTTTAATTTTGAACTACATGTATGCAAAGGGAACTAAACCAAACTATATATATATGGGAATTATAAATGTGCCAGTTTGTTTAATAGTATGTAGGGCTTAAGATTTGACTGGCTTTTCATTATGTTATTTCTGATCATGAAGGTCCCATCAATTTCCTCACTTTTTGTCTTTAGGTTGGTTTTAGTATGGACATTTCACCTTTTCAATGGACTCCATGCACACATCAATTGGCCTAGTATTGAAGTGGTTCAAAAGGTATTAAAGGCCAGCAGAGCTTCATACATTTCTAAATGTCTGCAAGAAAGTTCAACAACATTTGTCTGCATTGTTAGTACACTAGAACCTGTCTTAGTGCCACCTGTCTAAGGGAGGCAAGCCAACCTAGCTGCCTTAAAGGACCTAAAGAATACAACGTACTTTGACACTTATTCCATAGTTGATGACTTGAAACATATGTCTGCCGAAAAAAAATCCATGAAAAAAACACAGTAGTGATTTAAGACTAGTTTTCTGATGCCAAATCTCACTTAGCAGCCAGTTTACGCCGCACCCACATTTAGGGTCCGGAATCGGCAGCATGATCGACATGTGATTGACAATTCATTGGCTTACGTCATGACGCGTCATCTACAGAATTTAGTTCATTAGTCCGTTCTTTAGATGACGTCACATTTTGGCGATTTAAAAGGGGCAATTCGATATTTACTAATTACCCCAAAATTGATTGATTTCATGAGAAATGACTGCCAAATTCTTTTTCTTCGGGAAAAATTACATAGAGAGAGCCGAATTGTGAAAATTAGGCCATCTAGACGCTGTAGTTCCTTTAACCCATTCCCTTCGAGACTCTGAGATCTCCATAGACTTTGTACACAACCCACCCGGTTCCCGTAGTCAATGGGTTAAATGGCCACCAAAAGTGATCCCCTACAGAGAAATACAATATTAAAGAACCTGTCTAAATAATAGAGGTCACCTGTCTAGTGTCTACAGTGGCCATGTGTACTCGTTTCCTTTAGGTGGTCAGTAGAAACAGTTGTTTGACAGAAGCTAAAGGGCAACAAACTATCACACCTCTACACTTGACCCTAAATGACAACATGTAGTTCAACATTTGCTTTAAAAATCAAAGTTCGACATTTGCTCATTTGTAAACTGTACCTTAGGGATTTTACTGATTAGACTGGTGATCCTAAAATAGCTCAACCGTCATAACAAATCAGCTATGCATGTTTATCATCCTCTGCTGACCTTTAGTTTTGACTGTAATACTTGTATTGGGTAAGATACTGTTAAAGCCGGATCTAGTAACATTGTATAAATCTACAAATCTTTATTAGAACTCTAGTGACATACTTTGTTATATTTGTATTACTAATAGAAGTGTTCTGACTTTTAATTATTAACTTGAAAGTTATAACTGTGCACAAAGTCAGTGCAATGTGTTTGAAGCGAATACCACTTAGCATTTTTGCTCATTACTTGGCCATATTAATGTACACACATTACTCAGTGGACATATCAGATCGTGCAACAATACACATTTTATCAACCATTTATCTCTTTATGCACATGTATGTCAACAACTTTGCAAGATCCCTTTTACAGGCCCATGACCCACAATTCAACAAGTTCCCTAATTCTTTAGAAATATTGCCAAACTCCAGCTTTTGAGCTTTGAACAGGGAAGTTCAATATATAAACAAATCTTTCTTTGTCTAGAGTAGAATGACGTATTAGCCTGAATTTTAATAACAATAGTCCGGCACTTATATTGCGACATCCATCTAGAAATATTATTGTGAGGCCCTTCATCTCATATGTATGGTATATTATCTTTGCATAACAATATTTACTAATTACAAAATGCATTTAGAAAACTGCTCTCATTCCTATACCTCCCTCTATTTCACTGTAATATAACAATGGCTAAGAGGGATTATAAGCTGAAAAGAATATCCCAACTTGTACAAAACCACTGAATGAGGTGTGAAAATTCCATGGTACATGAGTGTCATATGACCAAATAATGAGCTTAAATGCAAAGTGATATTCACTCACTGATTCAATGAAATTGAAATTCTTCACTAGAGAATTTCAAAGTTCAAACATCTAAATCATAGCCTACATCTTTTTTCACAGAAAAGGAAATTTGGGAACCAAAACCTGTTCCATGATTCTATTAGTAATATTGGTGAGAACTGCTAGAGTTCTTATAAATGTTGTTGAATTTGGTGATGTTTCCAGAATTCCTAACTCCACCCCCCCCCCCCCCCCCAAAAAAAAAAAGAAAGAAAGAAAGAAAGAAAGAGAGTAATCAAAGGCTTGAAATTTGTGTTTGATTTTGCTGGCCAAGGGCCAACAGCACCACTGGCGTACAAATGTCTTTATTATCCCAGTTAATTCATCCCTAGTGATCTGCTTTAGGGATAATCTCTTCAAGGTTCAAGGGAGATGATTGATATCACCCCCCCCCAAAAAAAAAAAAATACAAATAATAATAATAATAATAATAATAATAATATGCGTGGTTTGCGGTTGCACCATGTGAGAGGGGAGGATTGGTGAGTCCTGAAAAGGACTGTGGTAGTCCTTAGAAAGGACTGTTGGTAGTCCTAGAAAGGACTGTTGGTGTAGTCCTGAAAAGGACTGTTGGTATTCTTTCTAGAAGAGTCCTAAAAAAGGACTGTTGGCAGTCCTAGAAAGGACTGTTGGTAGTCCTAGAAAGGACTGTTGGGATAGTCCTGAAAAGGACTGTTGGTATTCTTTCTAGGAGAGTCCTAAAAAGGACTGTTGGTAGTCCTAGAAAGGACTGTTGGTAGTCCTAAAAAGGACTGTTGGTAGTCCTAGAAAGGACTGTTGGGATAGTCCTGGAAAGGACTGTTGGTATTGCGAAGAGAGGGTGGATGGTAGGTTGACTATCCATCGTCAGGAGTGGGGACTTGTTGGCGTGCGCGGGCTTAAGGCTTGGGGTTGCGGACGAAGGTGACGTGCTATCGGCATGGTGTGCTTTTTCAGGACTCACCAATCCTCCCCTCTCACATGGTGCAACCGCAATATTATATTATATACACCACCATGGAAACCGATACTTACAAGCAACATTTAATAATAATAATAATAAAATAAAATAAATAAATAAATAAATTTAAAACAAATAAATGAAACAAAAAAATAAATAAAAGTTACTGCTTACAGATCTACGCCAGTGAACATCATTGAGCTTAAATGGCCTTTGAAAAGTCACAAATTCCAAATCTTAACTTGTCCAATATGGCAAATGAAAACAAAAATCACAAAACCCACTCCCTAGGGAGTATTCCCACCAGTCGCCAGTTAGGCGCACACAGTGCTATTAAAGAAACCACGTTCAAATCAACTCACATGATGTATCATCCGACTGGAAGCCACAGGCTGAGCAGATGTTCTGCACCCAGCGCAACATGTCTGCCTCCGTCTCCGTCACCAGGAAGTACTTTCGGCGCGTGGTCACCACGTCGAAGATGAACGCATCCTTGAGCTTGCTCTTGGTCTCGAACGACAGGCCCTGGTCCACTTGCTCGCACTCCCGCAGGTTGATGGTGCCCTTCAGCTTGGCACAGGTGTCATCCTTGTAGTACTGCAGGAGGACGTTGCTGCCGATGTTGCACAGCTGAAAGTAGCGTCGACACCAGCGCTGCAAGGATCAAGATATAATGGACTATGTAAATTTCAAGCTCAGGGATGCACTTTGAAATGTTTCTTTCTAACCTTTTGATTTAGTTTAATTTCATGTTTTAATTTAGAAACAGATTTGTCTTTGTAGTACTACAGGGGAATGTTGCGACCGATATTGCACAACTGAAAGTAGCGTCGACACCAGCGCTGCAACAATAATGATATATAATGGACAATGTTAATTTCAAGATCAGGGAAGCACTTGAAATGTTTATTTCTAACCTTTTGATTTAGTTTAATTTCATGTTTTAATTTAGAAACAGATTTGTCTTTGTAGTACTGCAGGGGAATGTTGCCACCGATATTGCATAACCGAAAGTAGCGTCGACACCAGCACTTGCAATAATAATGATATAATGGACAATGTAAATTTCAAGATCAGGGAAGCATTTGAAATGTGTTTTTTAAAAAGTTTTTTATCACATGTAACTGAATAGTACAAGTTAATGTTTCAATTTAGAACAGTTATTGTCTTTGCAGTTCTTCATGAAGATGTTGCCGCCGATGATTATGCACAGCTGAGAGTAGCGTTGACACTAGCACTGCAACAACAGAGAAGCATTTGAAATGTTTATTTTTTACATAAATTTGTTATTACACAACTTTTTAATAATAGTATCATTTCATGTTTCAGTTTTCATTTCTTTTTAGTTCATTCCATTTGTTTTTCTCTTGACTTTGTAGAACTGCCGGAGGACGTTGCCGCCCATATGCATACTGCATAACTGAAAGTACATCAACATCAGCGCAACATAAATCAAGAAATATTGGATAGACAATGAAAATGTCATGAAATGAGAAGCATTAGAAACAAATATTTCTAATGAATAATATCTTTGATTACACAGACTGATTGTATAATTGCAGGTTTCAACTTTGAGCATTTTTCGTCTTTGTAGTACTTCAGGAGAATGTTGTCACCAATGATGCACAGTTGTTAAGTAGCATCGACACCAGCGCTACACAAATTCAACAAATTTGGAAAATTTACATTTAAAAAACAAGGGGCTAATTTGAAATTTTTCTTTTAATAATTATTGTGCTTGTTAGGTGGAAACCTGTGACCCCTCACATAATTTAAAGGCCACCATGGTATCCTAGCCCCCACTGGAAAAATCCTAGCTATGCCACTACTTTGGAAATAAGGATATTATCATTAGAATAAAAATGTCAAATACAGTGATAATAATGTCAAGCAGATTCATAATTTAATATGCACTTAGTTTCAGGGTTGGTAGATGCATCAAAACAAGCACTGCAGAGATCAAACAAATTTGGACACTCAACCAATGTCATTTGTTGACAAAGAGACGGATCCCAAGTCACTTTTTCTAACCATTTTAAAAGTTGGCGAACCTTGTAGACCGTAGTAGATAGTGTGTTTAATATAGCTCTATTTCATCTTTAACATCACATAGAGAAGGATCCGCCCAATAAGGGAGTTTAAGTCAATTTTGCAAAAAATATCAACTAAACGACTTTCTCACTCTCACCCAACAATATGAGAACTTACCAATAATAGCCCATTTGAAATGTTAGTTTTGATTAATTATCACTTGTAATCAAGAGTGTTTCATTTCTAAAAATCAGCTAGTAACACAATTTGACAGTTTATTATCTTAACAGGAAATCATAGGACTGCTTAATGATGTCTAGCAAAACAGGACTGTGGAAGTTGGGAGTTTCTATACTCTCAGAGAAAATTCCCACTAAACTGAAAGGACATTGTTGATTTCACAACTTATAACAAAATCATACAAAAATAGACAACTTGATGGGTATACTGTATAAACCTAAACAAATCTAATGATCAATTAAAGGGATAGTTGAGTTCTGGTAAGGAGAGTACAGTTTTGGTGAAACTGAATTTTAGTAACCAAAACCTGCATCATTACATTACAAACTAATAGTTATAACTAGAAAGGAACACAAAATTACAAATGACGTAGTAAATATCATGTTATCATTCAAAAAGAGCCGTTAAAACGTAAGAGGGCGCTCTCTAAACACTCATCGGTTTCAACCATTTTGAATAAAATATTGTGCATGTGATGCTTTGTTGAAATAGTGATTAGATAGAGAAATAACCAACAACTATTTAAATACCTATTTTGTAACTTTTTGAAAAGAGGAAGCATTTTTTTGAATTTTTAACGGCTGGTTCAAAATTCTCTAATAAACCTGGGGCCCCAGGTTTATTACAAATTGTTACATTTATGGATATTTCAGCCGTCTCTGAACCGATTTTGATCAAACAAAGATGATTTTATTATTTAAATATTATGCTCTTTCAAATTTTACACTCAGTTTTTCATTACCTCACAAAAAAAAAAGTAGTCTAGCGCCCTCTCTACCAAAACTCAACTATCTCTTTAAATACATATTCACATTTTAATAAGTTGTTCAGGATAGGATCTGAAATCTTAGGCTGGCCAAGAGCACATTAATGATAACGACGGCGAAGGTGACGTTGACAGCAACAATTTCAATAATAAACAATATAATAACAAAATAAAAAATAAATTAAAGCATTTTTTAAAGCTATCTTTTTTTTCAAGGGAAATGGGAAACACATAAAAAGAGGCACAAGGGCAGATAAAAAAACCCACAATTTAACACAAAAACATATCCTGTTAATTGACTTAATCATGACACAGCTATCTAAGTTTAACTTGCTACATAATTTTGATAACAAACAGAAAGTCTAGAACTAGGATCCACACATCATAATTCTGTTTGCGACGTTGTTAATAAAAGTGAAGAATGGACTGTTCCATGAGTGCTCTTAAAGGGGTAGTTTAGTTTTGGTAGAGAGGGCGCTGCACATCACAATTTTTTTGTGAGGTAATGAAAAACTGAGTGTCGAATTTGAGAGAACATGCACTTTTAATGGCAGGATAAACTTTATTTGGTCAAAATCGACCCAGAAACGGCTGAAATATCAATAAATATATCTGATCTTATAATTATTTGGGGCCCAAATAATTAGATGATCTTTTCAAAAAATAAAAAAAAATGCTTGCACTTTTTCAAAAATGTTCAAAAGCGTTTTTTAAATAGTTGTTGATGATCTCTCTATTTAATAATTATTTGAATAAAATATCACATGCATAATTTTGTATGAAAAAATGGTTGAAACCAATGCCTTTTTAGAAAACGCCCTCTTGTGTTTTAATGGCTGTTTTTGAATGATAACAGGCTTTTTACTTGGTCGTTTGTAATTTTGTATACCTTTCGAGCAAGGTATAGATTTAGAACTATTAGTTTATAATGTTACTGTCCAGGTTTGGTTACTAAAGTTCAGCCTTACCAAAACTGTACTACCCCTTTAACCCCTTTATTTCGCAATCAAATATTATACAAGATTTAGAAGATTATTTCATGAACCGGTCTAGAGAGATACAATTCCATGAGTTTGCGGGACCTTGACCTAGCCCTTTGACTTTTGACCTTGAAAATTCAATGGGTTCTATTCTAGATGAACACGAAGCTTCTACAAAAAATTGGTTGAGATCTGTGAAATTGTGCGCAGGACGGTACTGAAAACATATATGTTTTCAGTACCGTTTGTTTGTTTATATAACCTCCTTCAACTTTGTTGGCAGAGGTAAAAACGCTAAGTTATAAATTTGCTAACTCCTTGCATCAACTTTTTACATAGATCTAAAAAATATCTTTATAACAAAAGAGAAATCTGGAAAACTGAAAACTGTTCCATGCTTGCATTGGTAATACAAATACGATGAGGTATGTGAGAACGGCTAGAGCTCTGTGGATTTTGATAATGACACTAGATCTCTTCAACGCATACTTGTGTAAATGGGCAAATCATGCATACACGCACACGTAGCTCCTAGACATTAATTATTCTAATGTCAGTCCAAAACTAATAAGTGAATGAACCAGAGATGGTTGTGATTGTCTTAAAGGTTACCACCACCCAAACAAAAATTCTTATAAATAAACGGTAACATTCCACCAAAATTTCAGAAAAAAATATATAATCGGAAAAAACCCATCACCATACTGCAGCATGTGGGTCTGCATACGAAGACTACCTCTTGTTTCAGGAAGAACGCATCGTCCATGATTCTATTGTCTCCAAACGTACACGTGAATAGATAGCGCACCCCCAAATTTTACGGAACCATTAGACCATAATGGTTCCGTAAGTGGTGGTAATTAATTGCATTGTTTATGAATTATACAACCCTTTGCAAAGTGTTGGGTATCTATTTGATATCACACAACAGTACCAAAACATATATGTGTTGTTCTTTGCCTGGTGGTCCCCTTTACTATATAACTAACCTCAGCAACCAGACAATAACTTTACATTATTTGTTTTACAATCTGAGTCAGCCTCTGATATATCAAAACACAGTTTGCTTCAATCGTAGTGAGTAGAAAAGTAACTATTAACTTAAACCGTTTAGGTCTGGTCCCGAAAAAAGTCGGGCTGAGGTCTATAAAAAAATACATGATATAGCAAAGTCAATTAGTCATGAACGGGTTATATCCGCTTGTATGAAATCACCTTAAAGGGGACCACCAGGCAAAGAACTACACATAATTATATGTTTTGGTACCGTTTTGTGATATCAAATATATACCCAACATTTTGCAAAGGGTTGTGTAATTCATAAACAATGCAATTAATTACCACCACTTACGGAACCATTATTATTTCATGGTTCCGTACGCGCCAAACATTTACGAGCGCGCTAATGCTATTCACGCGAACGTTTGGAGACAATAGAATCCCCGACGATTCGTTCGCTCTAGACAAAGGTACATTAGTCTTCGTACATGCAAACCCATGAATGCATGCTTTAGAATAGTGATGTGTTTTCCAATTTTTGTTTTCTTTCTGGAAACATATTTTTCTGAACTTGTTGATGGAATGGACTACTAAAGATGTTACCTTTCATTTATAAGAATATTATTTTTGGGTGGTGGTACCCTTTAACTGTTATAACTTATATACTACAACAATGAGTGCATTTTTTTAAATATAAAAGAGTACAAAATACCATTTATGATTACATATTAATTAAACTCTGTCACAATTTTCACTATTTCTTCACAGTCGATTCCAGACATTAATCATACGTACATGCATACATGTAGGTAGGTGTCTAAAAAGATAAGAAATGGAATGAGGTCAAAACACAAAACCAACATACCTGCAGAAACGCGACAGAAACAAACATTCAATATTCCGGCCAGGTCATTTCAGAAAGGTTAAATACTGGTCAACAATTAGGTGATGGCGATTGTCCGGCAAGTAAAATAATACAAGTCCATGGCGACTAGACAGTACTCCTAGTATTACATTTGCGTTCGAACTGGACGTTGTTTGGATCACATCAGTGTCTAACTGTCAGATGACTGGTACCTACTGTACTGTTGAATACTCCACATGTATACAAAGCCTATGAAGTACAGACTCGGATCTCTGATCAACTCTCCGATACCGTAATCACCCACAATGACAGGAAATGTTTTTACCGAGTCTTTTCCTGGCCATTTGACCTCTGTTTTTCGACTTTTTTGTTGTTTGTTTTTTTATACTTTTTCCCATGTTTTGAATGAGTCGTTATGTTTTCATTTATTTTGAATTATTAGAGATTTGACCCGTTCCAGACTATTTGGCTATGGCAAGCCTCCACACTAATTTTTTTCTGCACTGGCCCGTTCGGGCAAGTGAAATCATAAAATTGCCCCAATATAAAATTAACTTGCCCTCTTATTACTAAATAAGATTTACAGGAAAGAAATTAAATTGTTCTCTCATAGCTAGTTGAACAATTATTCAGTTGCCTGATCGGGCAAGCAAACTAGACCATTACATTTTACTTGCCCGACAGCAATTTTTACTTGCCCTGGGCAAGCGGGCAAGTGCTAGTGTCGAGCCCTGGCTATGGTATTACATACATTCTCTATATATTTGAAGTTTGCACAAGAGCTTGATTATTTTTGACCATTCCTGCGAATGCTGGGTTCACAAATTAACTTGCAACATATTTAATTATTTACTTGGTTTTGCTCTAATTTCTTTAAATAGATACTGTATGTGCCAAAAATATTCTTTAGTCTTTTTTAATTTGTAGAATATGTTTTTATACATTTGATCTTTCATTGTTATTTGATACAAAACTGGCATTTAAAACAAACCTATTCACTACAGACACCAGGTGTAGCATGTATTAAACTCTATGGGAAATGCAGTAGCTTGTAGGCAATGGGTTAACTTGAACCAAACTGGTATTTCATCCTATTTTGAGAGGCAATAAACATATACTGAACAACAGGATACTTCAACTACATGTACCCTGCAGTCTTTAGGAACAGGAAACAGTGAAAACACGCTGGAATTACAGGTTAAAAGCGCAAATTGACCAATGCCACTTGATAAGAGCAGTTAATGGTATCAAACATCATTCCAGCTATAACAAATTATGGCAATATTATATACATCAACTACTTTTAAAGAATAATAAACATCTAGGCTAGATTGTAATAACAAAAACATGTGGCCTATATCTGACTATTTCATACCCTCATAATAATTTATTTTTGAAGTACCAGGTATACTAATCATTTTTTTGCCAGCACTATTAACTATTAAACACGCAATACTTCATAAAAACAAACAAAATATTTGTTTCTCTTTATATTAATAAAGCTGATCAATTTATAACAAATGGAAAAGTGGTGCACATCAATGATGAATAACATTTTATGACCTTGTTTATGAAATACTACATTGAGAATAATTCAATTGTGATATTTTTGTATGTACACTATGTTAAAATCATAATTTTATGTTTATTAAATATTAACCAGTTTCCCCATATATAGACTTTGTACACACACACAAAAAACATGATTTTTATACTCAATATAAAAAATAAAAAAAGCTTTTAGTTTTAGTGGGTTCGGTACATAGATTTAGTTCAAGGACTGTCATTTACGGAATCAGTGAGCATGTGATCTCACTAAAAAAAATGATTTGCTCAATATTTAAAAACAGAAGCTTTTCATGGAATTAGTACATATGGTGCTCCCTTTCCTACCCCCTCAAAAAAAGAGCAGATCGAGCTCACGCACACTGACTTGATTCAAAGTCCCACGTGAATTGATATAGATTATCACACATTTCCGTATGCATGCGTTGACCTTTCTGCCAAATGCCACTGTGCACTCTTCACTAATAAACTGTTATCCCCCTCTTTAAAATATGCTTGGAACAAGATGACACGTATTGCACCCACATAGTACCAAGCCTCCACACTAAATGGTTTTCTCTTCTACCATAGTCGGGCAAGTAAATTCATAAATCTTTGAATTTGACTTGCCCAGACAGAACATAATTTACTTGTCCGCTACCCAGCTTTAATACTTGTAGATGAGATTTACAAGTACTTAATTACATTTTTCTCTTTCAGTTGACCTATAATTTAGCTTCCTGATCGGGCAACAAAAATAGACCAATTTACAAAATGTTACTTGCCCAACATCAAATTTGACTTGCCCCGGGCAATCTGGCACGTGCTAGTGTTGATCCCTGTTCATTATATGAGATGTCAGATTACCGACAGTATGAAGTACATGTACATTTTAATATATTTTGTGTACTTTATATAATATTGTGAACAGGACAGAGATATGAAATATAGATGTAAACATTAATCACCTTGACTATGAGCTTATGTTCGCCGCACATCCTGTTCAATTGAAAATAAATAAGAATACCAACTGGTAGTATCATATTTCAATATAACAACAAAGAAATGTGTCAACTGAATTTGGAAGGAAAAAACATTCTTACCTTGTGGTTCTTTTAACCCCTTGAATTGCGGGAACCCGGAAGGTTGTGTATAAAGTCTATGGAGATTACAGAATCTCGATGAGATTGGGTTAAAACACTTGAGGATGACTATCCTGATAACAACAGCAGGCGTAATTGCAGCAATGTTTACTAAGTTCAAATTTATTTCAGCTCAGTAGGCATCATAACAATCATAGAAACCTAATTGTTCCAGAATAAATATGGTATGGATCACATCACCATAAAAGTATAATATCATAATCCATAAAGAGCAAAGTTAATCGAGCACAATTTTATCCAAGACCAAGAAGTACAGTATGTTTCACAGGCTCACCGCCAACATATATCCATGAAAGGCTAGAAATTAGTGTCGATGTGGGCGCAGATCGAGCCTCAGAAAATCCAATTAATTGCGTGTTCTGTACATAATCGTGTAGATGAAATAAATGACTGCAGACTACAATTTATGGTTAATGTCTGGAGAAGATCATCCATAATCACGACCACATAGTTACGATAGAAATGATGAGATAATGAGGTCACAAGAAAGACGGCACAATTCTCTTTGATGATGATGATGAGAGTAAAATAACAAGTTAAATCAAGAATTACACTTATTATGGATCACAATCAAAGTTATCATTCTCAAATGAAGGCTGATCTATAGACAATGCCAATGTGAAAAGATAATCAACTGGACAAAATCCATTCCATGCTAATGTTTTTTGGAAGAAATAACATCCATACAAGTAATGGCATGGAAAATAATCAATCATAAAATGTATGTACGGTCCTCAAAAAATAAAGCTCAATACTTTGAAGTGTCAAAAACAGCATTATTACATATCCATCCACCTTTGATGACAATATAAGGCTGGGAACTATTATTCAAGATGTCCTCGGTAATACAGTAGCCACACAGATTCTGGTGAGGTGCTTGACTTGGCTGGGTCTGGCGTTGAACACGGATCGACTGGCGGACGGACGGCAGCAAGGAACGGCACACTCCACTAATGAATACATCATCAGCAAAACATGCATTAGTTACTCTTTAGCCAGCCTAATTCCGCTCAATCAGGAATCGTATTCAAGAATCAAAGATGCGATGCGTCCCCCATTTGTGTTCACACCAAATCTTGAATTTCGGCTGGCACAACCATGCAGCGCAGCAGAATGTGCATTAGTTACTCTTTAGCCTGCCTAATTCCGCTCAATCCGGAATCGTATTCAAGAATCAAAGATGCGATGCGTTCCCCACCAGCATTCACACTAAATCTTGAATTTCTGCTGGCACAAAAATGCCGGAACACACCATCGGCAAAGTGTGCATTAGTTACTCTTTAGCCTGCCTGATTCCGCTCAATCAGGAATCGTATTCAAGAATCAAAGATGCGATGCGTTCCCCACCAGCATTCACACTAAATCTTGAATTTCTGCTGGCACAACCATGCCGGAACACACCATCGGCAAAATGTGCACTCTCTAGCCAGCCTGATTCCGCTCAATCAGGAATCGTATTCATCGGCGTTCACACCAGATCTTAAAGATTGCAATGCCTAGAGGTATGCTAAACTGTGGGTCCCCATTTTGAACTGGGCTAGTTTGTGCGCACTGTACATGTATAATACTCAGCCAGTGGAAGGCATGCATAAAATGGCACCATGCATCTAATTTACAAATACGAACTATCTTTAAATTTCAGCTAGCATAACCATCCCAGACTATATCCTTCTCCCGAGCGTCCCATATATATCGTAACAATAAATCAAATATTTAGCTGCATGTATTTATTTCAAACGCCGTAGGAAACTGAATCTAGCACAACCAAGCCTTACAAGCCTATAGATGGTAACAAATGAAATGAAGTGAAAATGATATATACGATAGAGACAAGCACTGTTATTAGTGCTGTTGGTTTACATAAATTGTACCAGCCCTGTATCAAATATCATGGAATCAAACTGCGTTTATCTTCTCAAAGTTCTAAGATATTAACCTTGAATTCAATAGCTCTTCAATATTTCTTCCTCCTCTTTTACAGGGAAAACAGCGAGGGATCTTCTTCACAAAATGAAACGCTGTATGGAGTTGAGCAGCAGGGTGCGGAACGGAACGCTGGGCGCCCTGCCCTATTCACCTGTTATTGGCAAAATCTTGTCCTTGACATAGACTTTCTTTCATATGTTTTTATTCTCGATCAGAACAATCACGGAACTATGAAATGTCCTCTTTCATTTAAAAAACAAAAGGATGAGAGTTGAAAGAAATCTCTATAGAGAGCTACATTCATTATAATTCCATGTTTAACAAAAACACTGAACAGATGTTTGCAAATATTCCATTATAATCCAAAATCATTTCCCCCCTAAATTTTTGCAGCTGTTAGTGTTTTTAACAAATGGGACAGAGAATGATTGAGAATAAATTGCAGAAGTTGGGAACATGATATTTGTTTTCAAGACTATTTAACTTACTTTTAATTAAAGGGGAAGTTCAGTTTTGGTATAGAGGGCGCTGCACAAAATACAATTTTTTGTGAGATAATGAAAAACTGAGTGTAAAATTTGAAAGAGCATCTAATTTTAATGGCAGAATAAACTTTATTTGATCAAAATCGGTTCAGAAATGGCTGAAATGTCATATACGATCGTAATAAATCTGGGGCCCAGATATAATCAATGATTAAAAAAAAAAATTAAAACAATGCTTACACTTTTTCAAAAACTTTCAAAAGGTTTTAAAATAGTTGTTGATGATCTCATTATTTCAACAAAACATCACATGCATAATTTTGTATGAAAAATGGTTGAAACCAATGCTTTTTTTGGAGAGCGCCCTCTTGTGTTTAAATGGCTCTTTTTTAATGATAACTGGCTTTTTACTTAGTCGTTTGTAATTTCCTATACTTTTCGAGCATGGTGGAGTTATAACTATTAGTTTGTAGTGTTATTGTGCAGGTTTTGGTTACTAAAGCTCAGCCTTACCAAAACTGTACTACCCCTTTAATGTTAAATGTTTAAGAATTACCACGATGAAACTTAAAACACAAAAAAATGTTAACTTGTTTGGTAATAAAGTTAACTTGATTTTGTCCTCCTTCACAAACACCTACCCTATACCACTTTCATATTGCTTCTATCTGGTATCATACTGATGAAAATACAGGTAGAATTTGCCTCAATGAAGTGAAAACAGTGCTTGCCTGCACGTAATGTATATAATGCCATTGATATTGAGCTCAATTTATCAGAGAATTGTATTTGGTCAACGGGCCTCGGTCAGAAGATGAGAAAATAGTCCTGAAGGTATAATTGCCTATATAACTGGACTAGCAATATTGCACAATTGTGAGACAAATGTTGACCGTTGACCGATTTCTTCCGCCCTTTTCTCCAACCTCTTTCTTTGTTTATACATTTGTATGATTTGAATAAATAAAGATGATTTATAAATATACACAGTTTCTATTGGAGTGACATGGTGCCACACCAATAGAATGCACAAATTCTCCAGCTCTTTAGCAGGAGAATTTTATTGCACTTAACCCCTTGACCACGGGAACCGAGTGGGTTGTGTACAAAGTCTATGGGGATTTCATAAACTCGTAGGGAACGGGTTAATTTCTCCTCATATCAGATATTTCTCCTGACTTTTTCCCCCTTGACCATTCATATTGCGCACTTCTCTGGATGCGTCCAGATGTATCCAGGGAAATCAGGCTAATATGAAAGGGATATTATACCACATAAACATAATCTATCATTTGAGCAATTGAATTTAGTGTGAAATTTTAAGAATAGTGGGTAGTGAAGCATCAAAATCTGCACCCACGTGAGGGTGAAAATTCACACGGAAGTTGATGTTTAATTGGGGTAAGTGTGAATATATTCAAGGGAAAATGTGGCAATCTACATTCTATATGAGTTCAAATCAACACTGTTTGGTAAACTGAGGAAATGAGAAGGTTATTGTAAAATCAACACCAAAGTTGTGATTATTAGCAGACCATGTAAACAATCGACAACAAGGATAATGATGATGATAATGACGACGATGATGATGACGGTGACGTCGTCTGGTCGATGTCGTCGTCGTCGATGATGATGATGATGATGATGATGATGATGATGATGATGATGATGATGATGATGATGTTGTTGATGATGATAATGTTGTTGTTGATGATGGTGATGATGATGATGACGATGACGACGACGATGACGACCTACACAACTGCGATGATGATATGACATGACGAAATGCTTCCATGGCTGTACATTTATCTACTGCTAAGAATTACATTCTTTTTCACTGTGTCCAAATGGGGCAAGCAAAATCAAGATTTATCTTCTTTGTATGCCCCAAAATCTCAATCTAGTTGCCCCAAATACAGAAAAGAAAAATTGTTTTGTATGGTTCAACATTTGGGCATGTAGATTGTGGTGGCCTGAAGTTAATTTGTAGGGGCCCTACCTAGGGATCAGGCTATCTGGTATTCCCAGGCCAAGATGCAAATGATGACTAGGAAGAGTTCCCGTAATTAGTTACATAAGTTGAGTTAGTGTGAAAGCAACACAAGAGTTTAAACAATTTGGGGTTAGTGTGGAAGCATCCAGTGACATCATGACATGTATGACTATTCTAGTAGCATCCACGATAAGATATGTTCTCTCTCTCATGGTTGTATGCAAATTTAGGGATCAGTCAAGGATCAGACATTCCCAATATTTTGTCAGGACTATAGTAAGTGTCACCATACTTCGTGACATAAATTGGGTTAGTGTGGGTGCAGATCTCCCAGATTTGGAAAGTGGGACATAAGTTGAGTTAGTATAAAAGCACCACCATAGCCCCTCCCGCCTCTCTCTGACCAGATCAATTTGGGGTTAGTGTGGAAGCAGCCAGTGACAAAGAGATGATGATGATATAGATCATTCTAGTAGCATCAACAATATGATAGCCTACGCTCTCTCTCATGGCTGTACATGTACATGATGATTTAATTTCCACTCCAAGGGATCAGACATCTTTAATCAAGACTACATGGAAAAGGGTGGAGAGTGATAGTCTTCCTTCAAGCAGGGAGAACACATGCACAACATGAACACTTTTAATTTATTTCCCCTAAATTATTAAAAAGAATTAAATCTAGAAAATCACTAAAAGCATTTTAAGTATGATTAACAAAATTGAATTGACAAGTAAGTCATCTTCAATGAAGATTGTTTTTTAAAGGGGACCACCAGGCAAAGGACAACACATTATTATATGTTTTGGTACTGTTTTGTGATATCAAATAGATACCCAACATTTTGCAAAGGGTTGTGTAATTCATAAACAAAGCAATTAATTTCCACCACTTACGGAACCACTGCTATTTCCTGGTTCCATACGGGCCAAGCATTTGCGAGTGCGCCAATGCTTTCACGCGCACGTCAATAGATTCACGGATGATTCATTTGCTCTGCACAGTGCGTTCTGGCTCTGCACGCATATAGTCTACGCAATTCAGACCGCATGAACGCATGGTTGAGAATGGTGATGCGTTTTCCAATTATATATTTTTTTCTGAAAACATATTTTTGTGAACTTGTTGAAGGAATGGAATACTAAAGATGGTACCTTTCTATAATAAGAATATTATTTTTGGGTGGTGGTACCCTTTAAAGGACAAACAAAAAGGTACAATGTACATCCAGCAGTCTGTTTCTTTCTATTTCATTATTTGTTTCTATGAATCCATTATAAATGATCAAATACAATTTATTCAAGATGGTTTCCACTTTCCATATATTGATAAATGGCCATTTCGGCTCTGGTGTATATTGCAGAACGATGAAATCTCCAATGTTAGTTTTAGTGAATGTGGATTAATTATGAGGCAAGAGGTCTGAATAATAGACTAGTGTGTAGCAAGAAAGTGATGACTACATGCGCCACCCTGTATCGAGGGACAGCCGAGAGGAGAGCGTGCCCGGCATGAAGCTTAGCTGAGAAGCGTGTGCGTGCGTGTCCCTCTTTCTTATCATAAAACTTGTATTATCTCCTTACAACCCCAGCCTTCTCTTTTAATAGCAATCTTGAAATCCTCTTTACGGCATATCAAATATAGTGAATCTATTAGCAGCAGCCACACACTTTCCTCATTATCAAATTTTGGTCATGGCACAAACATGTGCCGCCATTTGTCATTGTTGCCACGGCAACCAAATATGGTGCATCGAACAAAGATCTTGAGAAAGGGCGAAGCTGACACTTTCTTGCCATTACCGTGAATATCACTGACTTTTTGATATATGAAAATAGATTAAGACTACTGATTAGGATGTCTGTTCTCATTTATCAAGATTAAATTAGTAAACTTGTATTTTCAAAATACCATCTGAGCCAAGATAACGGTTACTATGGTAACTCATGAATCCAAACATATATATGATTCCTACTGGCAATTATTGAATGTAACTTTGATTCATTTTTCAAACACGTTTGATAAATATTTCACATGATTTCTAAAAACAGCAACATTTTAAGGCTAAATTTTGATAAGGGGCATGGAGGGGAAGACATGTACTTTAACCTTAGAAATATCCTTAGTGCAGAAGTAGTTAACAACAAATATAGGAAAATGTATTTGATGATAAAATGTATGTATTTGTATTATTAACATAAATAAAAGCACAGAAGAATAATTTAGTCAAGATATAATGTATAATACATACCGTAAAACTCCGTGTATAAGACGCACTTTTTTTCCGTCGGAAAATTTTCAAAGTGGGGGGTGCGTCTTATACACAGGTACAGCCAAAATTTTTTTTTTTTTTTTTTTTTTTTTTTTTTTTTTTAGAAAATTTTTTTTGGGACACTTTGTAGTCATGTTTAATGCATATTACACTGGTCTAGGGCATGACAAGAGCTTGATATAAGGGGGAACATTTATCAAAATATACCTTTTTCCTACATAAATGATAGTGGTTAGCAAAACAAAATGCAAGTTTTTAAGCAGTAGCAGCACTCATTTAATATTCAATTTTCTAAACAGTGGTTCTACATTTTTCTCAACAAAAAAGTTATTAATGAATTTAGTATTTGCATATTTAATGAGCATTGCTACCTCATGAATATATGAATATTCATGAAAAAAAATATTCTAAATATATATATATATATTTTTTTTTTTTTTTTTTTTTTTTTTTTTTTTTTTAGAAAGTTGGGGGTGCGTTTTATACACGAGTGTGACTTATACACGGAGTTTTACGGTACTGCATATTTACTGTAGAAATCATATCAAATTCTTTGTGAAAATCTGGGGAAATGGAGAGGGGTTTGTAAAATGTTGTACTAGTTAGTCCATTTATGGTGGCCCAATTCGGGCCTAAAACTGACAATGACAACTTGGGAAAATCTAGGGAAGGATAATTCATTGCATAATGCTAATTAAAGGGATAGTACAGTTTTGGTCTTAAAAAACAAATTTTTGTAATTTAAAATACGTTCTGGCAAATTACCATTAAAAACTATAAGTTATTGTTCAATGATGCTTGAAATTGAATGGTAGTAAAACATATTAGTTACAGGGCTGTTTTCATTTTTTCAAAAAGCAGCCATTAACACAAGAGCGTGCCCACCAGAGTCCAGACACCTCAAATACACTTTCAACCACATTTATTCCAATCTGATTTACACTTATAAATTGATATTTCAGCTGTTTCTGAACCGATTTTGATCAAATCAATTTGATTCTGTCGTCCTCTTTAAAATTTTACATTCAGTTTTTCCTTATCTCACAAAAAATTATTTCTTGAAGCGCTCTCTATAACAAAACTGAACAACCTCTTTAAATGGTTGGAAGTGGAGGGTGCTGCTGATATGCATTCATTATGCATGCAGCTTGCAAGATAGGTAACTGATGATAATTACCTTCATGCTACATTGCTACTACAAGAAGAACATTGATCTACAGTACTAACTGTAGTTAGCATAATTAATCAAATACAGGTCAGAGAGGGGCCTATGAAAAGGATATTTAAAATGGGAGTGTTTTATTGTGCCGCTTACTATATTACGGCAGTGGCCATGTATAAGAGTAATTGTAGAACATTTAAAAGGGAAACAAACGCTGGACTTTTCGCTTACTGTCACTGATAAGTGCGTAATTCCTCTCACTTCTAGTTAGTTTGCACTAACACAAATGGGTTATGTAACCACTGTTGTTGAATCTGCTGCTCTGTCAGTGGTTACCATATACCTGCTCAAGATTGTTAATGCCAAATCAAATGATGTTTCAGGCAGTACCGTTGGAAAACAAGCCAGCCCCCAATGTTCAGTCAAAACAGATGATTATGGTTTAAAAAATAATTGATTATTTCTATAATTAGTGATACCGAAGATAAAATATCTGGTGACAGGAATTAATTTTACAAGTAAGTTTGTACATGCAGACCCATGAACGCATGCTTTAGAATCGTGATGCATTTTCTAATTATATATTTTTTCTGGAAACAAATTTTTCTGAGCTTGTTGATGGAATGGACTACTAAAGATGTTACCTTTCGATTTTAAGAATATTATCTTTGGGTCGTGGTACCCTTAAGCACATATGCCAGGGTTTGCAGGGCTCCTCTTTTAACAATTGAAGGGGTATGCAAGGTATAGTTGTTATATAAATGATCAAGTAAAAATACTCCATCTAATCTACATGTAGATATATCATCTCCTCTACAGTATCAACTACTGAAACCGATGAACTATTTTAATTAGTAGAGTATAATTAATTTTAATTACAAGTAATCAAATTAATAGCATTAATGATTGTTCTTTTCACTATAAATAGAAACCAAAACAGCTTTTCTTCGAGACCTGGTACATTATTGCTATTACTGTACATTATTTCACAATCTTATGGTACTATATTGTGCACTTCCTCAACTTACACTACTATATTTACTCAACCCCAAAACAGGAGACACATGTAAATACTGTTTGTTATTATAGCCTACAGTATAGCCTTATAGGTCACATGATTATTATTTTTTACACCAGTAGTTTAGTTAGATTCTTGAAGCATGAAGTAAGATTAGAGTTGTGTATATTAATGTTTTCTACTATTACTAGTGCTGCTACTACTGTAGCTACTACTACTGCTGCTGCTGCCAAAACTACTACTAACTACAACAGTAAGATGTACTACTAATACTATTTTCCACTTTGCAACAGTCCAGGACATAATGTTGTCAATTTGGAATTTTTTCAGTAATATGAATTGGTATTCAACATTTAAAATACAAAACTATTTACATGTACCTTTCATCTTTTAAATGTATTCCTTTTAAAGGGGTAGTCCGGGCCTGATATAACTATTCGTTTTTTGAATAAGCAGAACAAGACGAATGATTGGTGAAAATTTGATCAAAATCGGACAAGAAACACGGGAGTTATACCTGTTTGAACATTATGTAATAATGAGCGATCGTTTCAAAATTGCCGCCATATGCAACCTCATTCACGAGCACCTCGCCATGGCTTTAGTACATGAAAATACACTTATTTCTCATTTTTCGATGCTAAAAATTAACTTTTCTCTCCTTTTTTCACGAATTCATAAAAGAATATCGATGGGGCAACCTCATTTGAATGTGTAAGCTCATAAATTTGCTTTGTTATGAAGAAAATTTAAATTTTGTTAAATTTCCATGTAGAAGTCAAAATGGCTGCAGCTCGCAAGTGACGTCACGATCGATAGCAATTGCGAACGATACTAACAATCGGAGCAAAGTTCGTCCTGTCATAACTTTTTTATTGCTTATCCGTTTTGGCTCAAATTTTCGATCCCGATTCTTCATATTCACCTCATTTTATAGCAAATATCACATTTCTGGGGTGGAATTCCTCTTTAACTTGTCAACTATTATTTGAGTAAACATACTATAAATCAAAGTATTTGTATACCATTCCTAGACCTAATGTTTACTAGAATGTAGTCTTTATTTAATGAAAACATTATCTTAGTGGATAGGTATGCTCTATGGAAATAAATAACATCTGGAAGAAAGAAAAACAATATGACCACATGAAAATGTTCAGAACTGTTCAGGGTCCCATAGCATAAAGATTTACGATTAATTGTATGTTCAATTAATCAATCATACATATGATTAACCCTAAATCTTTATTTTATGGTGCCCTGAACTGTCAACAAATTTCAGAACTGAATGTAATGCCAATTAAGAACAATGGAACAAGTTAGTGACAAATTGCCTACTTACCTGGACATTGACATAAATGGTTCCAGTTATAATAATGATCATATAATTCAACGCGAAGCAAATTTGAGAATGTTCAGATATCAATGCAGGTAAGCTCAGAATGAATAGCTCTCGAGTACCTCTGGAAATTAAACAAATATTTTCCCTGACTGTATCTCAAATTCTCGTCAAGATTCGGAATCAAGCATTAGTAATGCAAAGCATATTTGGGGATGCTCTCAATGCAGGCAGGTTCAGAATGAATAGCTCTCGAGTACCTCTGGAAATTAAACAAATATTTTCCCTTTTTTTTTGTATCTCAGATTCTAAAAAGTCGAGACTCGGAATCATCAAGCATTAGTAATACTCCTTGGAAGTTGGCACTGGCAGTGTCTAGACTCTAGAGACTTTGGTGATCGAGAGTGAGATTGTAGACTGTACAGATCCAGCTAAGATCTGTAGACCGAAGGGCTTCTTGGCGTGCCCGTGAACTCCACAAGGAAGTTTAAATTTCTGGGATCCTGCGAAGAAGTAGGACTTGATCGCTATCTCTTCCAGCTAGAGGGGGGGTTGACAAGAACTTGATCAACTCTGGAAACAAACAAAAGTCCAAAACAAGTTGCAACACATCACGGCTAAAACAACGCAACCTTAAAGGGACTTAGTAACATTGTCCAAATCCTCAAAATAAAATTGTAATTCTAGCGGTTCCTTTATACCTTGTTGTATTCGTATTAACAATAAAATCATGGGACAGCTTTCGGTTTTTCAAATTTCCCTTTCATTACAAAGATATGTATGATTGAAGTATTTAGATAAGAAAATCTCCGGGCGAGATTTTCATCCCTGTACAAAGTGAATGCAGTGAGTTGGTGAATATCACCCAATATCACTTTGCATTTTCGCTCATTACTTGGCCATACATTGTCCATTTGACCTGAAATTTTCACACAATACCCTGAGGACATATGAGATAACAACAGTATACATTGCATCAACCATTCATCAGTTTTTGCACATCTCAACAAAGTTACTAGATCCCTTTAAATTACTGTGTACAGTACATAATATAACAACCTAATGGCATGTTAATATTGTTATCCCAAAATTGCTGGAAAATAACTTGTTTCCTTGTAGTCAAGTACTGTACAAGGTCAGGCAAGTATTTCTCTGAAAGATCAATCAAGATTTCTCCAATTTTGGTACCTGATTCTGGTGACCTCAAACAAAGCAAAGCATCATTTAGTCTGTTATGCTTGGTTGCCAATTTAGGCAAGCAAAATAATAATGTTCAGGTGGAGCAAAGGTGATTTTCGATGGCCCCTGAGGGCAACGGGCCAGTGCTTATTTTGGGCCTTCGTTAACGACGACTTAGTAAATGCTTTTGAAGTCAAGAACAATGACTCCACATCTGCAATCATGAACAATCCCATGCTTCAATATCAAACTTTGGACAAAATTAATTCAAAAGTTGTTGTTTCTTCTTGTTTCTTGTCTACCGTCTGTTCCTCTGCCTTTCAGGAGGCATGATCCTACCTTTTTTCAAAGAACCTGATGAAAAATAATATGGTCACATACTGTAGCTCTGTAGGTGCTGACGTGCCCATAGACTGGTTGGTAAATTACGTCAATGATCCAAAAAAGCTTCTTTTTCTTTGCAATATAAGGAAGTCATGTACTGTGTATACCAGCTTAATTTCTCATGTGCACAAAAACAGCATGGCATATATTGGTTCAAACTCACTAACATTCAATAAACGACATAGTATTTAGTTAATGCCGCTATACATCACTATACAAATAGATCAATTGATCATGTATTAGTCACAAAACCTGATAAGGACCTCTAATATAATATCCTGAAATGCGATATTAAAAAAAAAGCTTATTTTGTGTAAGCTGGTCATAACATCCTGTCTCAGTATCATCTCAGGAAACAGTATCATCAAGTTTTTTTTTTTACCTGATACAGGTTGGTATTCAAAACAGTATTACATCATCATTATTATTGTCATCATTATTCATTAATATTCATCATCATGTCATCATCATCACCTAACCTACAGTCTGCTTGCGGTTGCACCATGTAAGGGAGGAGCAACTGTCCAGAGAGTCCTGAGAAGGACTGTTTGTATTCTTTCTTGGATAGACCTACATGTAAAAAGGACTGCACTGGAAAGGACTGTTTGTATTCTTTTTCTTGAATTTGTAGTTCTAAAAGAAATACAGCGCTGGTATAGTTATTGAGAGGAGAGGATGGCTGGTAAGACTAGGAGGGGCCCCTATTACTATCCTAGAGGGCCCCTCCTTTTAGGACTATCCAATGCTACATTCGACATTAAGCCCTTGTCATGCCCTAGACCAGTGGTATAAGCATTCCAACAGTTGGGGGTGCGTTTTATACACGAGTGCATCTTATACACGGAGATTTACGGTATATAGCAAATCGCTATTCCTTGAGTATGTCAGTTTCAGAATACAGATTTGGCTAAAATATTTTATTAACGTAGATACAATGAATTTTAGATTAAAATCATTTTCAGAATACACCCCCTGGGATTCCAGGTTCTCATGGGGACACTTCACAGATGGGAATCTGGTAGCACCCCCCCCCCCCCCCCCCACCCCTCCCTCCCTCTTGGTCTGTACCTTTCAAAGGCTATTGCTTGAAATTAAATATTTGGCCTTTTGCCCTAAAGGCAAAAAAATTACAACATATTGAAGGCTTTGTTGTGACTTCATAGGTGATTGCAAAGGTGATCGAAACTTACATACTGTACAGAAGATACTCGTTCACAATATGATGCAAAATGCACACCTTAGACTAAAGTTGCTAAACAAGTACTCGGAAAACAATTTCTTTGCACTGAAAACAATACACAGGGGCCAATATTTAAGTGCAATGATCCTGGCTGAATGCCCTAAGAACCAGTGAAAAATACATGGGGGCCTTAGTGCAAATTGGCCCCTGAAATGACAAAAAGAGCCCCTCAAAATCATAAAAGAGTCCCTGTAAATTTGCATCATAGAGTTCAATGCAAAACAAATTTTAGAGTGTTATTTTCATGCAGGCAAGTTTGAAAAATAGCCCCGCCCCCATTTTTTGTTGTCCCCTGATAAAAAGCCTGATCGCGGTATGCAGCCATGTATCGCAGCCAGGTTGGCCCGATGATACATACCCAAGGCTACACAGCCTCTGCTTCCTCATGAAAATATTTGGAAAAATTTTATTTGAAATAATTTAATTTTAAATTTAAAAATATATATATTGAACATGTATCACAAAAAATATATTAAGACTTTTTGGCACAAATATGCACAATCTTGCCAATAAATGAAAACAACAACCTGAAATGCCAAAAAGTGCTCACTTGAAAATCATTAAACTGTGTATGAATTTCTAGTAATTCACTCATTCACTCATTACTCGGACATATTCATTTAACATGGAATATCAGTGCATGGTGCACATTAGTTTTTGCACAGTTGGTCAACAAAGTTAACCCATTCACTTCGGGGACCGAGAATTCTCGGTCTTCGAGACACCTACTCATTTACGGAAACCGAGATTTCTCAGGTCCTAGCAAGGGCTAGTTTAGTTGCATAAAAATACATTTAATCGTCTTGTAAGTACAATATGAATTACCTGTATACAAAAGTTTTTGTCCGACTCTAGTAGCGTGTTTATTGTTTTATTACAATTTTAGCATTGTAATGCACGAGTCCTCTTTCAGGATATTCGTGTAAAAACACATACAAATATACAAGCCAGTTTACAGTATTTTCATAGATTTTCAACTTCGCTGAGCCTATATATATTTATATCGATTGCCTCTATTGTGTGTATACTACTTGACCAGCGAACTCACGCTAGGTTGAATAGAAGCGAATACAATGCCATGGTCAGCCAGATATCGATCGGTTCTTTTGTGCGCACCCAATGTGGTAACTCGACCGGTCCGTTAAATAATCTCGTATATATAGCCATTAAAGCATTATATTAAATGGCAAGGTAAACGGGTTAAATATTAGATCTACATGTACATTCATCTCTTCAATCATATTATATGTAGCCAACTTCAAAGGCTTTTCAGTACTTCAAAAACACTGGGTGTCGGGTGTAAGCCTAGTACTGGGTACTGCAAAATCTGCTGGTTCATATTCATGCATATTTAAACAAATGCCTAGAAAGTTCTGAGACTACCATGATACCATCATAATAATACACCGACAAGCTTAGCAAATAATGTGCACTTTAAAACTCTATCTCCCTGTAGGCTGTACGTGTTATCACAAAGAAACTATATTATGCAGGTAGGCAGCTATAGTGCTGGTGTATGTAAATTCAACCTTCCTGTAAAAATCAGAACAATGTAAAAGTCAAATTTTAAACTTGTATAATAATAATAATATAAATTACATTTATAGCACTTTAATACAGTGTGTTTCTAAGCGCATTATTATAACCCACGCAATTATGACAATAATATATAGTTGCAATTTTTTAACCCGTTCAGAACGGATTGATTTTGCTATATATACCAACATTTATTCTCCATAGACCCAAGCCCGAGTATTTTTGGGACGGCAGTCTTGAACGGGTTAAAGAGATAGTTGAGTTCTGGTAGAGAGAGTACAAGTTTTAGTCAAACTGAATTTTAAACCCCTTTTTAATTGAGGAAAATAGTCGCGGTAACGTCCGGACGTTGTCAGGAAGACATTCTACCGCGTTTGTATTAAAAAGGTCCAATCGGGGTAACGTCCTGACAACAGCGCGGTAAGATTCAACCTAGTCGGGCTAGGGTAATAGCTAGGTAACGTCCTGACGTTGTCAGGATGTTAAGCTGATAAACATTGTATTAAAAAGCGCGCAGAACGTTATCCGGGTAGATGACGTCATGGCCGTAAAAAATGTAAACATTGCAGCGATCGCGTTTTGGATCGGGAACATGTGGTACTCTTGTAAACAAGGTTGCCAATTTAAACTGCTGTAAGTTCACACACAAACACTATTCCACATACTCCTAATTTTAGACTTAAATTTGCCCAAATATTACAAGTTATAATACTATGAATATAAAAATTGGAAGTTGTGAATTGCACGGAACAGTAGCATTATGGCTACCCACTGCAAATCCATGATTACTGTTGAAGTTTGAAGTCGGATTGAAGAATAATAGATTCGTACCGTACGTGTAATGAATATAAACCGATAGTATTATTACATGCGCTATAATTATGCAGCGAAAAAAAAACTAGCGTGACTATAGTAGACTGACAATTGCGCTCCCGATTGCCTGTTGTATACCTGATATGAATTGACCGTCAACATTTCCCGCGCTAACGTATACCAGTGCGCGCCGATTAGCACATGTCACGCCAGCTGGTCGCATGATGAGAGAGGTGCGGTTGGTATAGTAACCTACCCGTGTGACTCGGAGAAACACTTTTGATTAAAAACGCTGCACAACCGTCCTCTCGCTGCGTGTTTTACGACCTGACCTCCTACTGTTTTTATCGAAATCTCACTCGGGTAACAGCGAGCTAGAAAACACGTTCTCCAAATAAAAAGGGGTTTTAGTAACCAAAACCTGCACGGTGTGCACCATTACATTACAAACTAATAATTATAACTCCACCATGCTCAAAAGGAATACAAAAATTACAAACGACTAAGTAAAAAGCCTGTTATCATTCAAAAAGAGCTGTTTAAACTAAAGAGGGCACTTTAAAAAAACACATTTGTTTAAACTGGTTTTTAGATTATTGTGCATGTGATGTTTTTTTGAAACAACTATCTAAAAACCTCTTTTGAAAATTTTTGAAAAGAGGAAGCATTTTAAAACAAATTTTAACGGCTGGTTCAAAGTTATCAAATACTTGTGGGGCCCCACATTTATTACAAATGGTTGTCAGCCATTCCATGTACATGTAACTAGACACCAGGAGCTTAAAATTTCAAGTTCAACCAATTAAAAAAAAAAAGATTCATGTTTGGCTAGGTACATGTATATGTTCAAAAGGTGTAAATCTGATTTTTCACCGCCTTTCACCTTCTAACAACCGAGTTACACCTCCCAGAACAGAGATCAAATTTGCTACAAGAATTATGCCTATTTGTTACTTTTTTAATCACACTAATACAGCATGTTCTATTATATACATCATTTTTTGTGTCTTATTTTACACCCAATTAACCATATCAAGTTGTTTTTCACATATATGTGACCAGCTTGAAAATATTTTAGATTGAAAACACCCTCAAAATGTGTCACGCGAGTCACAAAAATATGTCCATATTTTAGATTGCTAAAAAAGTAGTAGATTGTATGAATTGTAGTTGATAACTTTTGAGGATCTAAGGGTCCTCAATCATACCAGCAAAGAAGATTTCCATATATGTAAACCCCTTCATTATGAAAAACACCAGAACAATAATGTCACGCGAGTCACCCTAAGATTTCTTGGGGTTGTCACGCGAGTCACACTATTTAAAGCATGTTCTATTATCTGTAGATACATCATTTCTTGTAAAAGTCTTATTTTACACCCATATTACCATATCAAGTTGTTTTTTACATTTATAAAATTAAGTAATCTATATCTTAAAGGGACTTAGTAACATTGTCCAAATCCTCAAAATAAAATTGTAATTCTAGCGGTTCCCTTATACCTTGTTGTATTCGTATTAACAATAAAATCACGGGACAAGTTTCGGTTTTTCAAATTTCCCTTTCGTTACAAAGATATATGTATGATTGAAGTATTCAGATAAGAAAAACTCCGGGCGAGTTTTTCTTCCGTGTACAAGTCAAAGTGAGTGCAGTGAGTTACTGAATATCACTTTGCATTTTCGCTCATTACTTGGCCATACAATGTCCATTTGACTTGAAATTTTCACACAATACCCTGTGGACATATGAGATAACAACAACATACATTGCATCAACCATTCATCACTTTTTGCACATGTCAACAAAGTTACTAGATCCCTTTAACTGGAATGTCAACTTCTGCTGGGCTAAGCTGATTTAACTCTAAAATGTGATTTTAATGTAATTTGCTCAAAGAAAACAAAACTTTGATCATTTTTTAATATCAGACTTTGTAATGATAGATAAGAAAGAAAAAGATTATATGTGAACATTATTCGTAAGAAGAATCGAGGACTCTTTGTGCATCAAAGTGACTTTCAAGTTTCAAGAAGAACTTATGGACACAATTCCAAAAGCAAAAATGCAAGTGAACTTACTTGGGAAAGATTGACTTTGATTCATTTTGAATATATATAAGACTGTTTAAAGAAATAAGAAAGAAAAAGAAAATTATTTGTAAAAGAATGACTTTCCAGAACTCTTAATTTGAAGGGGGAAAAAAGAGGAAAAGTTAATTTTTGCTGGATGTTTATATATATGTATTGCATGTTCCAAGAGCTTCCATCAGAGCTTCCTTTTTTTAAAAGTTGTTTGTGATGTAACTGACCATAAATGATATGTTAGGTTAAAAATTTGGCTCATTTTACTTAATATAAAATCATAATAATTGGTTCAACTTTTAGTCCCAAATGACACTTGTCACGCGAGTGACACTCATGTGTCACGCGAGTCACATTTTCATATGGCGATGGACTTGAAACGAAAAGTCAAGGGATAGTGAAATGTTGACATTTTATTGCCTAAGTATGTCTCAAATTGAACCCCAGAAAATTTGATGTAAATGGGACAAGTACTTTCTTACGAAAATCCAGTTAAGTACAGTATGGTCAGAAATCTTCAATAGTGTCGCGTCACGCGAGTCACAACAAAAAAAGTGAAATATCTCCAACAAGAATAACTTAACATCAATGATTTCTGTATACCAATGTGTATATGGTCAATACATTGATTGAAATGTAAAAAAAACAGGTCTGCAAAATAAATTTTTCAAGTACTTAACCGTAACAAGTTGAAATTTTGTATAAATGTCACGCGAGTCACAATGGAATGGCCGTTAAAATGTAAATGGATATTTCAGCCGTTTCTGAACCGATTTTGATCAAATAAAGTTTATTCTGCCATTAAAATTGTATGCTCTTTCAAATTTGACACTCAGTTTTTTTCATTATCTCACAAAAAAATTATTTTGTGTAGCGCCCTCTCTACCAAAACTCAACTATCCCTTTAAAGTTTTTTTGTTTCCTACATGAATCTTAAACTTGAAGTAAATGCACTGTTCTTTGGAATTATTATGAATAATGAATAATGAATAATGCATTCAATTCTGTCCACATGTAGTTTCAGGAAGGAAACACAAGTCATCGGATTATAGACAAATACTTGTAGTTATATAGTTAGTTACTTCCCTACACAAACCAATTTTGTTTTTCTTCAATTTTTGACATTTCTTTTCTGACTCACTGCATGCACTAGCTCAACTATAGAACAAAAACATTGTAAACTACATTTATTCATTTATTACCATAGTGGGTAGAGACTAGAGAGTAACAATGGCTAGACAGAAATAACCGTCTCTTCATAAGCCCTTATCGGATTTTTTACACTATCCCATATTACGAGACGGTAATCTCATTCTCAAGTGTTCGCGCTGTGTGGGGAGTAAATCGTACGCGCGCGACTCTTAGTACGGCGTTCAGTGACGCGCGCTCGCTCACTAAAATTGCTTCAAATCGGCTTGCGACAATTGATAACATTGAGTCAATAAGTTCCCAATATCTGACTTTTTTCTATATTTTGCATTAAATTGATTAATTGTATGTATCAAGTATAAAACATACCATATCTGCTTCAAAGCAAATTCAATACGACTTGCTTTAAGGCAAAAATTACAAGTAAAGACGAAGATATCGCAAATTTTGTGCAGATTTTGTCCCGACGCGTAGTAGACAAAATGGCCCCCTTAACCACAGGGTCTATAGAGTGGTGAAGTGTGATGTCATAAATGATGTCATAAACATTTTTTTTAGAATTTTCAAATTTGGACTTCATTTTCAGAAAGAGCATAACAAATAATGTCCAAATACCGAAAATCAAAGGAATAGGTTACGTATTGGCCGAGATATGCCCATCCGAATGATATTTTGGTCAATGGGCAATCAGTGTTATAGTGCACTGGTTCATAAATTTAGGAACCAGTGCATTATAACACTGATTGCCCATTGAAGTAAAATTCATTCGGATTGGCATATCTCAGCCAATACGTAACCTATTCCTTTGATTTTCGGTATTTGGACATTATTTGTTATGCTCTTTCTGAAAATGAAGTCCAAATTTGAAAATTCTAAAAAAGTGTTTTTATGACGTCATGGCTTCTGTACTCTATGGCAGATTTACTCCCACACAGCGCGATTACTTGAGATTACCGTCTCGTAATATGGGATAGCGTAAAAAATCCGATATAATAAATCCCATGAAGAGACGGTTATTTCTGTGTAAACAATGGCTTGCTAATGGGGAGGAGCAGGCAGAGGAGTTGTGGGCCTCGTTGGGTGAGTGCCTGATATCAAATCATGGGGCTCTGAGTATAAACCAATAAATACCACTCAAGGCATAATGTATTTATTTCGTAAATCTTGATGACTGCTCAGGCTCTACCAAGACTTTCTGGAAGGATGGGAATTTGGAACTGTGGTTTCTTTTACATTGTAACGAATTTCGTTATGATTAGCCTAATGGTCGATCGTTGGATCGGCATTCGATCACGATCCGATCATGCCATTCATTGATGACCATTGATTGATGGCCATTCTTTTATGACAATCTCTGATCAGGCAGAAAAATCAAAAAAATATATATATATACATACAGTGTACTATATTTTGTTGATCTTTTCGGAGCATAAAAACAAAATGAAGATATTGCTTTGTCTTGACAACAGATGTGGAATCACTAGTACAACATTATTGACATGTTAAAATATTATATTTACAAAATATAAATTTGACAAAATGAAACAAAATCACACTAAATATTGAATATTGAATGAAGAATCATATAAAAAAAAAAAATTAAATTTTTTTTAAAAAGCTGAAAAGAAAGAAGAAAAAAAAATAAGAGGGAGACAAATTAAAAATCCCTCCTTTGGGATCACACACACAGAAAAACAAAGTCTTGATTTTCCAAACCAATTTCGTTCACGCCGATCCGCAACATTCCTTAGAATATGTAAAAACACCAATAATCCACACCCTGGCCCCGTCTCCAATAAATATGTAAAAACTGCTAATAAGTGCTATTATAGAAATACTTACCGCTCGATTTATCTTGTGCTCTGGGGGAGACTTGGTGAGAAAGCCTTCACAAAGAACATTAACCGCCATAATATACGTCTAGAGTAGACACTTAGATTCCAAAATCCTTCAATTAATTTCAAAAATTTAAGTTCCAAATTATTGTTTGTTTCGAGTCTTTTAATATTGTGTGCTCAATGTCACTGTGCACATTATTATGTATTTTAATAGTGAAAATCAGCCGTAATATCGCAAATTTAACAGTCCCTGCATCTTTGAGTCCTAACTTGCAAATCTTGGCTCTCAAAACATCTTGACCAGCAGTAAATCATCATGATTATCATCAACATCATAATAATAATATGATCATCATCCACATTGCATTGAATTGTATACTATTCACTATTCAGCTATCAGCAGCGCGGCCTACGCGGTACTCCACGCCTCTACTCCCCCAAACGCATTCAATACACACAGCATCAGCTCACTCAGCTGCAGCGCTGGCAGCTCAACTTGCAAACATATATATAGTTCGTTGAACAATCATCCACAAATCATACCGATTCCGGTCCTTCCATTCGAGAAAGTGCCCTACAACATGTTCATTATTGATCTACGATAGTGTCACCACTTCCTCCTTCAAAATTATTATTTGCATTCACATGGAACGTCACATTTTCCAAATTATTGACAGGTGATGAACATTTACTCCAGGCAAAGTCAGCTGAGTGGTAGTCTGCCGATTATGGTGGTGGTGTCATCAATTCAGAGTTGCTAGATTGGTATACAGTATATGTATAGGTGATATTACACTAAAGAACGCCGAATTTGATTGGGCCGTCAAGAAGAAGCCATTTGTTTAATTTGATTTGACACTTAGCGGAAATGGATTCTTTTCAGAGTTTATTTAAGGTTGTTATTTTTTTAGAGAGAATTTGGATTCGAATTAGCGTTGAAAACGTCGTTTAATTAAAATATTGCAAAGTGTGCGAGCCTTTCTTGAGCGAAAATGGTTTATGGCTTCTATGAAGCTGTCGAATCGGAGAGCCACTTACAGAGAGCGTGGTAGAAACCGGAAGTAAACAAGGAAAATTGCGAAGGACATGCTAATAATAATCATAATCGTGTGTGAAAAAAGGAAACACAACAGCCGCCTGGCCTGCTACGCTTTCTATGCTTACCAAACATCGAGGTATTACTTGTTTAAATGTGATTATTAGACATGTAGAGTATTTTATAAGTTACAGTTATGTATATTCTTTTACTATAATTCACTTTTTTAGAGTTAAATTTGTCTTGTAAATTAAATAGCCCATACCCTCACTCGACAGAGTCATCGCGATCACCGCAGCCGCTGAGGCCGGGCGAGCTGCGGCCTGTGCATCCGCTGCTGACTCGCCTCGACGTGTGTGCGGCGCGGTCGGGCATGTCATGATTCATGAATGATGGAATGTGTGTGAAATAAATCGAGCTCAGCTCGGCTCATGATGACATGACATTTATGAATGATTGTGAATGACCGATGGAACTGGAAAAAAGAAGATTATCAAGTATCAACCAAGCTTAGAAGAGTTAGAATTCAATATTGCCTCTGCTTCTTTTTTGATTTGGTATATATGGTATTGGGTCCTATTACCGGATACCATTTCTTTACGCCATGAAAACGATCAACATGAAGAACAGAGATATGAACACATCTACAATGTATTGTAAATGGTCCTGATAGGACCATTTACTGCTCACAGTGGTAAAAATCTACGGGACACAATTTGAACTACAAACAGAGAGAAAAGAACAGCATATCTAAAGTAAAAAATTGCATACCTAGATTGAAGCTGATTTTATGATTTATTGTACAAAATTTCATTTTCAAAATGATAAGTCATACTTACAAAAATCGTCATATAAGTTCCATTTCTTTCTCTTCCTGCTCGATGTCCCATCGTAAACAAAGAAAGCCCGCCCGCAACATGCGGAGGCCGCTTATTATTGTCCAAAACAAGCCAACTCGCGATCTGCAAGCATGCCAGCCGTATCCGATTTCGGATACGCCGTATCAGAATTCGGATACGCCGTGTCAGAATTCGGATACGGTAACACGTGTGGTGTGGGAAGCTTGCGGGAAATACATGACAGTCATCCAGATAGCAGCAACACTTTCGAGAGGGATCACGACTGAGATTTTCTCAGTCTTTTTATTTTCCAAAACTGCAGATTTTCCATTTTTTTCGACATTTGAAGAATAATTTGGACCATTTTGGTAAGTTCATATAACACTTGTATCATTTTTAGGGCCAGTCATGATTGATTTTGTTGAATTTAAGATAAGAATTTTGTGTGAAATTTTGACAAACTTTTTTTGTACTGTCCCACATTGTTCCCGTATAGCGCAGCATTACAATGTAGTGTTGTGTGGATATGAATAAAACACAAATAAGTGATCTATATATTCTCAAGATAAAGAATTGATAACTTATTTCGTAGAAAAAAGCGGCAAACTTACGCAAATTGAACTTTTACGGCACCCTTTCAAGAAAGCAGAATTTTTTGTAGCGCACAAACCGGGTTGTATTAACCGGACGCACCAAACGTGAATGTTTTGCATGGGAATGTCATTGACATGCGCGCTGCCACTGGTGCGCGGCAAAACGCGCGTATAACGCCTCAGGGCGCTTATTTTCTTCGGGAAATGGTGGAAAATGTTTGCTAAACATCCATATATTATCCTCCGTTAATGCCGACTTTCAAATTCAACTTTCAAAATTCGAACGTTTTTCCTATTGGAATTTGCATGTACGGTAATACAACCCGTTCGGTATTGCAACCCCTTGCTATACTATATATATGCTATTGGAGAATTCAGGCAATTTTAGAGTGATATTTTTAATTTATTAACATTTTTTTTTTAATGGGATTAAAATTATCATTATTATTATAATGATGAAAATATAAAAATTATTGACTGCAGCATGCAGTTAACCCCTTGACTCGCAGGGTGCATTAATAATCCCAAGTCTATACATTAATCTAGATTCCAACTGGTTTGCTTCCACACCAACATGACCAAAGCCTCAATTGAGCAAATATGGCTAAAGTCTTGAAAGAATTATGGGCCGACAGTATATGAGTATGACAGTGCAGTTAATGTAAAAGAAACCCTGAAAATGCCAGATTTATCGGGTGCGCATGTGTAATTTTTTGTCAGATGCATGATTGCCTGAGTCCAAAAAAAAGGGGGGAGGGGGGGGCGGGGGGAGGTGAAATGTAAAATTTCAATTGGTACTAAAACTGCAGATCCTGTTGAATGTAATTTGAGAAGGGAAAAGGTGAATTTCAGTTTTGCATTGAATTGAAAATGAATTGAAAGTTAATTGTTTGTTTTTGTTTTTTCCTCCAGCTGTTACAATATTTACATCCACAACCATTTTAGTAAAATATAAACCAAATTAACATTGCCAAATGTTTTTTATTTTCCTTTTCATATTATGTGTAATATATTTCTGTTAGTGTTAGATTATACACAAATTAAATTCAATAAGTTTTCTGTTTATATTCCAGTGATACAGAATCCTGTTTTCATGATTCATGTATTTTTATGCTAAATTTATTTTCTTTCTTATCCCTTCTTTTTTGTCCCATTGTATCCCACAAGGAAGGGAAATCATGAACTGATAAATCAATCGTCCGGATTCCCTGAGATTGATTTGTCATTATACCAGTATGGCAGACTCCCAACCAAGCCCTGGCACTCCAGAGCAGGGCAGCAGCCGTTGGACCTGCAGAGCTTGCACTCTTATCAACCCTGGACAGTCGGTAACGTGTAAGGCATGCAGCACTCCCCGTCCCAAGAACGAACCCATCGTTGTTGACTTGACGTCCAATGAGCAGTGTCCCTCGCCCCAGCCCCAGAGTCCTTCTGTCAAGAATGGCCCCGCCGCGCTGTTCAGAGCTGCCAAGAACTACATCTCTGACCAGATACTCCCTGGCATAATGAACACCCTGAGTCCACCTGCCAGTCCGGATATTGTCAACCTGGAAACAAGTTCTTCAGAAGGTGACCAAGCTTCTCCCTCCCCAAAGGGTAAGGGCATCAGAGTTGAGCTGAATTCAACCCAAGAGATTGAAGAAGAGTGGAATTGCAAACGCTGCACTTTAAAAAATGAGCCGACGGCTACATTTTGTGGCATGTGCAAGAGCAGGAAGGTTACGATAGTCCCAACTGATATCCCAGAACACCTCATGGTGTCACCCAGCACTGCAAGTCCACCCACTTCCTTCCCAGGGCCTCATGGGTCAAATGAAGCTGGGCAAGAATCGGACCCTGACCCACAGCAAGGAAGTTCATCCAGAGGTGCGTTCATCTTTCCAGATCAACCTCTCTATGCTCCTTCAACCTCATCCTCCTCGCCAGAGAGCACGCCGGAAGGAGCAGAGGAGGAAGAGACAATTGACTTGAGTGATGATGACATGGAACCTGCATCACCTCGGCTTACCATGGCAGGGGAGAGCAGGATCAATCATCACAGGACGGCCGTGCGCAGGAAAGTCTGGTCGTGTCTTAAGTGCACCTTGGACAACGCGGAGGACAGCAAGGAGTGTGAGGCCTGTGGTCACAGGAAGTCCTTCCAGGATGCCCTCAATGACAGCAGCATCTTCCAGCCAAAGGACAATGAGTGGGCGTGTCCAGCATGCACATACATCAACCTTGAAGGGATGTCTACATGCTGCATGTGTGACACGGAGCAACCATCTCCAAGAGGAGCCGAAGGAGGAGGAGGAGGCCCAAGGTGGAGCTGTTCCGAGTGCAAGAACATAAATCCAGATAAAGCCCTAAGATGTGAGACGTGCAATAATCAGCCTTTTGAAGGGGGTGCAACATTTCAAAGGAAAGGCCTGCAGCGTCAGAAAAGTGTCATGTCAGAGTCCAAGAGGAAACAGGACGTTGCTTTAGCCCAAAAGCAGTTCAACCAGATACGGAGATCTTGCAAAGAAGTAAGTTGCGTCTACCTGTTTTATATTTTCATGGATTCATGCCTCCTTTTTTACAGTGACCTTGAAGAATATGTATTTAGGTTGTCCATCTTTGATCTATCAGTCTGTTCCATCCATGTTATTGCCATATCTTTATAAATGTTGACAGAATAATATCAAACATGGTACTTATAAATGTATTTTGAGAAGCCAATGAACCAATAAGATTTTGGGGTCATCAGGTCATCGGCTAATAATTGAATACTGCATGCAGTTGAAGATAGCTCTATGTTTGTTTTGGGTGATATTGTTTTTTTGTTTTTTTTGTTGGGGGGGGGGGGGGGGGGCTTATACTGAGAAGATTTTTTAGGGTTAGGCTTTTGCAACTTTTGATATTGAAAAAGGGAATAACACTTTTGCTATGATTATTGCATTTTGGGCAAATATTGGATCTTGGTATGAATTTGCAGATAATAATAAATTGACTGTTTTCCCCAAAAAATTATGCAATCTTAAAATGGAATATGTTGGAAGCCATATATGTATGCATGCCAATTACCCCCCCCCCCCCCCCCCCCCTCGTGCATTCGTTGGTCAGCTTGTTCCAGGGAATTTAAAGATAAGAGATTAGAATTCCTGGTCTTGAGGTAAAAGTACAAACGGCTTACAATACGTACGCAAACAAATTATGATTTTTCAAGAACTAATAGATCCATACTTGCGTGAAGTATGGTATGTGTATATGCCCCAATATCACTTATAAATGATCTCATTTGGTCAAGGTGTTAAATATGTATGTGGAGGCATAATTTTTGACTGTGCATGGTCTAATCATATCTGCCCATGTGTTTTACGGTGGGGCAGTTTCTGGCACATGTGCATTTTTCTGCGAATTGCACTGTTGTTGGTTCAAGGAAAGATATTTCCAGCATTTTCCTTCCATTGCCTATAAAAGTATTTTCAAAAAGGAAATTGTCTTGGAAGTCAACAATACAGGTAAAAAATGTATGGTATTTCACAAAAAGACAGCAATACTAAAATATGAAAAATACAGAGAGATAACTGGACATCCTTATTAAATCTGATATCATACACTCAAACAAATGTTTCTTTCAATTTTCTTTTCATGCTATCTAGTTCAAGACTGACTTCATCGATGATTCATTCCCCCCGGATGCGCGCTCTCTGTTCTTCAAACCTGAAACGCGCAAGCAGAATTTCCGGTGGTTGCGTCCCTCCGCAGTCCAGCTGAAGGCACGAGACGACTCCTCATTACCCTGGACCATCTTCAGGAAGCCACAAGCGAGTGACATTTCGCAAGGTGTTCTGGGAAACTGTTGGTAAGTTTTCAAGTAGTTTTCTCTAAGTACTGTTCATTTCAGCCAATGGTTTTATCTTAATTACTTAGTGTACCTCTTGTATTGGCTATCAACAAATGATGACATAAACGGTACCTTGGGGTACCAGACGAAAATCCGCCATTTTGTTTAATTATTTATTTAATTTTTAGGGCTGTACTGTGGGTATAGCGTGCATACAATCGCGCGCTGCACTGCATGCACAACGCAATACGGTTGTACTTCGAGTGGACACAAGATGGCGCTACACAACGCGGGATACCGGTACTGCGTGTGTCATCAAATTAGGATCTACAACACATAAGTCTATGGTCACTGATGGTGGGTTTTATCCTGCATTGTCATTTCGGCCACCTGAACGAAAAATCGTAAAAGGGAGAGCCGTGTTCAGTCACGTCTTTTGGGGGCACATTTGATGTCAGTGATTATCACTATTATTACTGCAATCTTTTTGAGAATAATTATGTGGTAGTAGTGATATATGGATGATCAAGGTTTAATGTCACGAGCTGGTCGGATGTGAAATAGCCTGAGGGCGATTAGATGCCGGCTCTTGGCTTGTATGCTCCCTAGAGTGTTGAGATGGTGCACAGGATGATTGTACAGTTTTTAGCTCATCCGGCCCGAAGGGCCTGATGAGCTTATGCCATGGTGTGGCGTCTGTCGTCCGTCCGTCATTCCGTCCGTCCACAGTTTTCAAAATGCTTCTTCTTCGTTATTTTTCAACCGATTTTGAATCTGATTGTTTCATAAGATAGGGCTAGGAGGGGGATTTAAAACTTCTTCACAGAATCATGAAATTCATTATCTATGGTAATTTATGCAAATTTATTCGAAATCACAAAAAATGCTTCTTCTCCTTCATTTCTCGACCGATTTTGATTTAGTTTGCTGTATCTGGTAGAGCTAACTTTGGTACACTAAACTTCTACACAGAATTTTGAAATTTTTCTCCATTCATCAATTATGGTAATTTTTTAATTTTTTAATTTTTTAATTTTTTTAATTTATTTATTTATTTTTATTTTTTTAATTTATTTTTTTATTTTTGTTTGTTTGTTTGTTTTTGTTTTGTTTTTGTTTTTTTAAATGTATTTATTTTTTTTTATTTATTATTTTTTTTGCCATGTCCCTTCCGGGGCGTCAAATTTATATTTTTATGCCTCCGCAACGAAGTAGCCGGAGGCATTATGTTTTCGGGTTGTCCGTCCGTCCGTACGTACGTCCGTACGTCCGTACGTACGTACGTCCCGTTCTCGTGATCGCGTTATCTCAAGAACGGATTGACAGATTCTGACCAAACTTGGTACATGTATGTATCTTGGGGGGCCAATGAACTGATTAGATTTTGGGGTCATGAGGTCAAAGGTCAAAGGTCACAGAGCTCATTATATATGCAAAACTAGCTCGTGATCGCGTTATCTCAAGAACGGATTGACAGATTCTGACCAAACTTGGTACATGTATGTATCTTGGGGGGCCAATGATCTGATTAGATTTTGGGGTCATGAGGTCAAAGGTCAAAGGTCACAGAGCTCATTATATATGCAAAAATAGCTCGTGATCGCGTTATCTCAAGAACGGATTGACGGATTCTGACCAAACTTGGTACATGTATGTATCTTGGGGGGCCAATGATCTGATTAGATTTTGGGGTCATGAGGTCAAAGGTCAAAGGTCACAGCTCATTATATATGCAAAAATAGGTCGTGATCTCGTTATCTCAAGAACGGATTGACTGATTCTGACCAAACTTGGTACAGGTATGTATCTTGGGGGCCAATGATCTGATTAGATTTTGGGGTCATGAGGTCATGAGGTCAAAGGTCACAGAGCTCATTATATATGCAAAAATAGCTCGTGATCGCGTTATCTCAAGAAGGGATTGACAGATTCTGACCAAACTTGGTACATGTATGTTCCTTGGAGAGCCAATGAACTGCTTAGATTTTGGGGGTCATGAGGTCAAAGGTCACAGGGCTCATTATATGTAAAAGTAGCTTGAGATTGGAAATCTCAAGAACTGAATATCAGATTTCAATCCAACTTGATACCTGAATGTATAATAGGGAACAATTGTAGTCATTAGATTTTGGGGTCATGAGGGCAAAGGTCAAGGTCACTTATAGCTCATAATTGTGATATGTCAAGATCTAAAAGACAGAGTACCATCAACATTGAGTTGACAGAATTAATTCTGTGTACATGTTGATTTGGGCTTGATATAAATAAATTGCGTAATGGCGGAGGCATCATTTTCGACTGCGCGCAGTCGAAGATCCATCTAGTTTAACTCTAATTTTTTATTTTTTTTATTTTTATGTCCCTTCCAGGGCATCAAATTTTTATTTTTTGACCAGTTGAAAAGTGTACCACATGAAATTTGCGATATTTGATGTTGCGAGATGGCGGATGAGCGCTACGTCATTGACGTTCTGTTTTTATGCCTCCGCAACGAAGTAGCCGGAGGCATTATGTTTTCGGGTTGTCCGTCCGTCCGTACGTCCGTACGTACGTCCCGTTCTCGTGATCGCGTTATCTCAAGAACCGATGGACGGATTTTCACCAAACTTGGGTCATGTATGTATCTTGGGGTGCCAATGATCTGATTAGATTTTGGGGTCATGAGGTCAAAGGTCAAAGGTCACAGCTCATTATATATGCAAAAATAGCTCGTGATCGCATTATCTCAAGAAGGGATTGACAGATTCTGACCAAACTTGGTACATGTATGTATCTTGGGGGGCCGATGATCTGATTAGATTTTGGGTTCATGAGGTCAAAGGTCAAAGGTCACAGAGCTCATTATATATGCAAAAATAGCTTGTGATCGCGTTATCTCAAGAACGGATTGACAGATTCTGACCAAACTTGGTACATGTATGTTCCTTGGAGAGCCAATGAACTGATTAGATTTTGGGGGTCATGAGGTCAAAGGTCACAGGGCTCATTATATGTAAAAGTAGCTTGAGATTGGAAATCTCAAGAACTGAATATCAGATTTCAATCCAACTTGATACCTGAATGTATCTTAGGGAACAATTGTAGTCATTAGATTTTGGGGTCATGAGGGCAAAGGTCAAGGTCACTTATAGCTCATAATTGTGATACGTCAAGATCTAAAAGACAAGAGTACCATCAAAATTTAGTTGACAGAATTCATTCTGTGTACATGTTGATTTGGGCTTGATATGAATAAATTGCGTAATGGCGGAGGCATCATTTTCGACTGCGCGCAGTCGAAGATCCATCTAGTTTTTTACACTACCAATACAACCAGCGTAATAATACAGTCGTCATGCTGTTGTTATTGGTTTTGTCCTTGATGTTGCTGCTGTTATCGCCATTGTTGTAATTGTTTTTATGCCTCCGCCAACGAAGTGGCCGGAGGCATTCCCGTTTTCGTTCTCGCGATATCTCAAGAACTGGTTGACGGATTAAATTCAAACTTAGTATTAGTGTAGATATTGGGGTGGCAATGATCTGATTAGAGTTTGGGGTTCATGAGGTCAAAGGTCAAGGTCACAGAACTCAATGTATGTGTAAAAAAGCCTCGTTCTTGCGATATCTCAAGAACCGGTTGACGGATCAATTTCAAACTTGGTATGAGTGTACATATCGGGGTGCCACTGATCTGATTAGATTTGGGGGGTCGTGCGGTCAAAGGTCAAGGTCACAGGACTCGATACGTATGCGAAAATGGCTTGTAATGGCAAAATTTCAAGAACTGAATGTCAGATTTCAATCAAACTCGGTACCTGAATGTATCATAATAATAATAATATAATATTAGGCATTTAGCTACGCTATTCATAGTAAACTATATCACAGCGCTTACAATATTATTACCCCGGTCAATGGATACACTCTGCAATCAATCCTGCACATTAAGTGCACATTTTCCACTCCCTGGGGAGTATTCCAGCAAGTCGCCTATTAGGCGCGCACAGTGCTAAGGAAACACGTTCCCATCCTTCCGGGTACCCATTTATACACCTGGGTCGAGAGCAGCAATAGTGGATAAATTGTCTTGCCGAAGGACAAATGCGGTGGGCTGGGTTCGAACCCGGGATCTCACGATTGGAAAGCCGCTCTACCAATGTTGCCACACCACATCATAAAGAGTCAACGTAGCCATAAACTGTTGGGGTCATGAGATTGAGGTCAAGGTCACGGGACTCATTATGCATGCAAAAAAGCTTGTAATGCCAAAATCTCAAGAACTAAATGTCAGATTTCAATCAAACTTGGTACCTGAATGTTTTTTAGGGAGCCATCAAAGATTATGGTCAAGGTCACAGGACTCAAAATATATGAAAAATATTTTTAAAAATTAAATCAGTGCATGTTAATTTGGGCTTGTTATTAAAATCGCGTGATAGCGGAGGCATAATTTTCGATTGCGCGCAATCGAAGATCCATCTAATTGTTGATTTTATTAGTATTATGGTTATCTTTTCTCATTTTATTGCTTGTAGGTTCCTCAGTGCCCTGTCAGTGCTCGCTGAGAATGAGCACCTGTTGGAGCGTATCATGATCACACCCGTGGAAAACGAGGAGGGGGCGTATCAAGTACGGCTGTGTCAAGATGGCATCTGGGAAACTATACTCATTGATGATCTCTTGCCCTGCCAGGACCAGGGTTATCTGGTTTACTCAAAGGTAGGGAATTGAAAAGCATTAAGTACATTTGAAATAGTATATAGTAACTTCAAACCTGCTTTAGCGACCACCTATGTATAAAGACCATCTGGCTATAGCAACTATTTGTCTAGACTCTTGAATGCAGTTAATTAATATGTAAATGAACCTGTCTATAGAGACCTCCTTCTGATAAAGACCACCATTTCTGTCTCCCTTGGGTGGTCTTTATAGTCCGGTTTGACTATAGCGAAAGTTGATACACTCTGTAGCATGAGTCTTACTGAATTTACCTTTTCAGATCATACATGCAAAGCGGAAGTGCAGTTGTGGGTTCATCTGGCCAAGATGAGTGGTTGCTATGAAGCCCTCACAGAAGGCCAGTGCATAGAGGGTTCACCCACACTGAAGGGAGCAATTGTGGTTTCCCTGATAGAGAGGGCTTAATATCAAAAGTTGATATGAAATGTCATACTAAAATTCCCTATTTCCCATCATACAGGCAAAGAGGAAGCAGTTGTGGGTTCCCCTGATTGAGAAAGCTCTGGCCAAGATGAGTGGTTGCTATGAAGCCCTGACTGCAGGCAGATGCATAGAGGGGCTGGCTACGCTGACTGGGGCACCATGTGAGAGCCTGCAGCTACACCCATCAGGTCAGTATAATAATGTAGCCCAATGCCCACTCGCGTCGCTGCATATATGTGCCAATGGCTTAAATTTGAGGAAAATCCTCTGTTCACAGAGAATCAATTGGTTTTGGCCTTCATCTCTCAGTGCAAGGGTTGTGTGGTATATTGGAAGTGAATACTCATAGAAAATAGATCTCAGTCCTGTATGTTTAACTCTTACGTTGGGCCATACATTTTTATCATTGTTGATGTGGTGTGGCAAGATTAGTAGGGCGCATGCTTTCCGATGGTGAGCTCTAGAGTTTAACCTTGTGTATGCCCACCATGTTTGTCCTTCAGCAAGACATTGATCCATAACTACTGCCCTCTACCAAGATGTTTAAATAGGGACAGGTTGGAGGTGAAAGCCTTTATGTGAATGATCTTCTTAATGCCCATGAGGCACTTGGAAGGAATGCTCCCCAGGGAGTGTAGATGGTGCATGCAATATGTGCTGGCTTGCATTGTATCCTATGACCAGGATAATAGTAGTGTAAAGAGCTGAAAGATGATCTTATATCAGCAATGAAAATATTGTTATAAGTTTATATGCATCTTTAATCCCAGTATATAAAAGATATTTGATTCAATATTTTTTCTTTTTCTTTAATAGCCAAGGCATCGAGTTCTGAAGACCCAGACCTCGTGTGGGCCAAGCTACTGAGTGCTAAAGAGGCAGGGTAAGATTCGTTCCTTAGCACTGTGTGCGCCTAACAGGTGAATGGCTTGAATACTCCCTAGGTAGTGGAAAATGTGCACTTTCTGTGCAGGAATTATTGCAGTGTACGTGTATCCGTCGACCGGGGTAATAATATTAGTGTACAGTAAAGCGCTATGATACCTGTGTGAATAGCACCCTATCAAATATCTGTTATTATTTATTATTTTTATTATTAATAATTGAGTATTACTATAGATTCCAAAGTGTGACATCACAAGAATTTATTGCCATACATATGTATGTCAAAATTCTAAACATTGTCAAGCAAGCAAAAAAAAGTGTGATGTATAGCGGTTTTGCTAGGAAGGAAATCGTTCAAAAGCTATTAAAAGCTCATACCAAAGAACAAGTTTCGGAACAAGTTGTGTCGGAACAAGTTGAACAAGTTGTTTAGAACAAATATAATGAATATGTCATCTCTTTTGGTACTCTGTTGACTGTTCAATAATTAATACTATTATGTTGATTTGCATACCAATGATTCAACTTTGGGCAATGAATATAAAAGAACATGTTGCATGATGAGAAGAGATCAAACACTTTTTTAAAGGGATCTTTTAACTTTGTTGACATGTGCAAAAAGTGATGAATGGTTGATGCAATCTATATTGTTGTTATCTCATATGTCCACAGGGTATTGTGTGAACCAGGGGTGTCGATCCGTTTTTGAGATTGGGGGGGCGAAATTTGAAAAAAATGTCCAGAGTGACCACTGAGAGAGCTAAAAGCCCCACATTGGCATTCCCGGAAGTTTTATTATGCGCTCATTGAAAGTGTCTTGATGGCTCGAAGACCTGACTTTGCGGGGCACCCACATTTGGGGACAATAATGGGGGTCCAGGGGGCGGAGCCCCCGGAAGCTTTTAGATTTCAGACATTTGCTCCTAGCATGGGTGTTAAAATTGTATAAAATAGTGAACCTACTCACCTACGTATTTTTAAAGGGCATAGCGAGGAAAAGACTGAGCCTTGCATCATATGGATCCACGTGATATAGAGCCATCGATATAGTCTAGGGCATTGGGCTCCCATGAACTAAGCAAGGGCGTCAACAATTTCTCAAAAGTGTAGGGGAGACATTGCGAGGAAGCGAAGCGACCGAGCGGGGGAGGGTGTGGGAGGGGGTGTCCCCCTCCCACAGTAGGGAGCTTTTGTATTTTTGGGCGTGAAATTGTGCGATTTGGTGCACACCTGAGACAGAAATTCACGTAATATGAAGTATATAGGTATGGAACCAAACATACATGTAATGACAAAGGGAGGGGGACAATCTGCTCCTTTTTCAAATGTGGGGGGACATGATATTCCAATTTGATTAGCGTTCACCGCATATGTACCGAGATTATTTTATTTTCTGTGACGGTGTGCTATCTATAGATGAGGGTTTAATAAACTTCGTTTGAGGTGTGCGTTTGAGAAATTACGCTGCCCAACAAATTTCAAAAGGTGAGTTCCCGCAACCCAAATGAAACTTGCAATATGAGAAACTGTATGCGCGCGAAGCGTGCGGCAAAAAAGAGATTTACAGTCCTTTTCAAACAAAAAAAGGCTATTTTGAAGATTAATTATTGATAAATGTGTCTTTCCCCTCTTTGGCATTATATCACTCGATTTTTTTCTTCCTCATTTTCGGAATTATTGGGGGGGCGAAATGATATGTTCGCCCCCCCAATATTTTCATTGGGGGGGCGACCGCCCCCCCTGCCCCCCCAGGATCGACACCCCTGGTGTGAACATTTCAAGTCAAATGGACATTGCATGGCCAAGTAATGAGCGAAAATGCAAAGTGATATTCAGTAACTCACTGCACTCACTTTGTACACGGAAGAAAAACTCGCCCGGAGTTTTTCTTATCTGAATACTTCAATCATACATATCTTTGTAACGAAAGGGAAATTTGAAAAACCGAAACCTGTCCCATGATTTTTTTGTTAATACGAATACAACAAGGTATAAGGGAACCGCTAGAATAAAAATTTTATTTTGAGGATTTGGACAATGTTACTAAGTCCCTTTAACCCATCCAAGATGTTTGATATAATATGTATTTTCCATAGACCCATTTGGAAGAATGTATCCTCTAACCCATTCAGGCATGGGCCTAAACTACTCGGGCAGTAGTCGATTGAGAATGTGAATTATCAAATCATCTTCAATTTGTTTAAAGGGATCTAGTAACTTTGTTGACATGTGCAAAAAGTGATGAATGGTGGATAAAATGTGTATGGTTGTGGAATGTGATCTGATATGTCCACTGAGTAATGTGTGAATATTTAATGATAAATGGATGTTATATGGCCAAGTAATCAAGCACAAATCCAAAGTGATATTCGCTAACTCATTGCATTGACTTTGTACACAGTTATAACTTTCCAGTTTATATTAAAAATTCGAAAACGTCAATCGTAAACTATCTTTTTAACGAAAGGGAAATTTGAAAAAGCCAAAACTGTTACATGCTTGTATTGGTAATACAAATACAACAAGGTATGAGAGAACCACTAGAGTTCTAAGTAAGATTTGTGGATTTTGACAATGTTACTAGATCCCTATATACTTTCTACTGTCTATCAATTTTACATATTTTCTTTCCATTGTAGGTATCTGATGGGAGCTTCTTGTGGCAGTGGCAACATGAAGATCGACCCGCAGCATTATCATGATATGGGACTAAGGCCTAGACATTCCTACTCTGTGCTCAGCATACAGGATATATGTAGAAACAGGTGACTTGTGGTGCTTTTTGTTCTCTGCTTAATTCAAGCAGTATCACTTTTTAATATGAGATGTATAACTTACACAGAAATTAGAAATCCAATGTGACTCTACATTTTGCTATCTCAAACTGGCAATAATTCTCACCCACCTTCTCACCCTGACGCCTGTAGGCCAGTTGGCCTGTCAGTTAGCAGCCTCGTAAAACTCCTCCACTTCGTCCGGTCAAGTGTCAATGCTTTGACTTTCTGGAAGTTGCTCTCCTCTTTCTGGGTGATTTCTCTGATCTGATCCTCCCATCTTTTTCTCGGTCGGCCTATTGGTCTTTTCTTTCGTGGTTTCCAGTCGTACATTCTTTTTGTGTCCCTTGCATCAGGCATCCTCAAGACATGTCCATACCATCTCAGTTGGTTCCTTTCGATGATGGTCAGAATGGATTCCACTGAAAGTGTGCTTCTGATGTTTTCATTTCTTATTCTGTCTCTTTTGGTTACACCATGAATGAGTCGTAGTACTCTCATCTCTGTAGCTTGAATTCTGCTTTTGAGTTTTTTAGTTAGGATCCAGGTTTCACTACCATACAGCAGGACTGGTCTTAATATGGTAGTGTACATGCATGCCTTGACATCTTTCGGTATCTTCCTTTCCTTGAGGAGGGGGTACAGTGCATTCACATTCCTTGTGAACTTGGAAATTCTGTTGTTAATTTCATCTTCCATCAAGTTGTTTGCTGTTATTTTGCTGCCTAAATAGGTGAAGTTTGTGGTTTGCTTCAAAATCTGTCCATTCACATTGATTTCGCCTTCTTGCATTACCCTGCTCACTTGCATGTATTCTGTCTTGCTGTAGCTCAGTTTAAGTCCTGCAGCAGTAAGTTCCTGGTCCCATTGGTTCATGATAGATTGCAGTCTGGACTGGCTGTCTGCGGTCTGCGCCAAGTCGTCTGCATAGCCAAAGCGTTCTGCTCTGTTGTCCTCCCTCTCTATTTTGACTATTACATGGTTGAGGTATGTAATGAACAAGAGTGGTGAAAGGACACTCCCTTGTCGTACACCCGTGTTGATGTCAAAATGCTTCTTTCCACCAAGTACTGTGCTCCTTTGGTTTGTGTATGTGCTCTTGATGGCCCTGAGAAGTCTGCCGTTGATCCCTGTCTCCTCTATCACCTTCCACATTTTCTCCCTTGGGACTCTGTCGAAGGCTTTCTCTAGGTCTAGGAAGCAGATGTGCTGATCAATGTCATATTCCCAGCTTTTCTCGAGCAACAGTCTCAAGGCCGCAATCTGGTCTGTTGTTCCTCTTCCTGGTCGAAAGCCACACTGGCTCTCAGACAAGACCTCTTCTACTTTGTTTCTCATTTTCCTTTCCAGTATCCTCTCATATAGTTTCCCAACGTGGCTCATGAGTGATATCCCTCTGTAATTCTTGCATTCTAGTGGGTCTCCCTTGTTTTTGAAGATAGGACAGATCACTGATTGGTTCCACTCTTCTGGTACTGTTCCTGTATTCCACGCATGGTTAAACAGGTCAAGTAGGATGTTCTTCAAGGGATCACCTCCTGCCTTGATTGTTTCAATCGGAATCATGTCGGGTCCTGGGGCTTTGTTGTTCCTTGTAGAGTTGATTGCTGCTTCCAGCTCAGCCATTGTTATCTGGTCTTCAGTTGTCTCGAGATCAACTAAAAGATCAGGTTGTTCAGGTTGGGTGCGTGTGTCTGGTTCTTCCTCTCCTTCCACATTCAACAGCTCCTTGAAATACTCTATCCACCTGTCTAGGATATTACTTTGGCCTGTAATAATTTCCCCAGCTTTATTCTTTAGGCTAGTGTTCTTTAGTTTATCATCATTCCTATTCTTGTAGGCCTTTGCCATACTATACAGCAACTTTTTTGTTCCCTGTACATCTTCTTTTAAGTCTGTTCCTATTTGTTCCCACATTTGAGTCTGGGCCCTCTTCCTCACCTGGTTGACATAGTTACGCTGATTCACATAAGCTGTTCTATTCTCTGGCGTTCTTTTCTTCAGCCACTGTCTGAAGCATTCATTCTTCTTGTCAACTTCTGCTTCTAGCTCTTCTGTCCACCAGCCAGTCTTTTTCTTTTTCATGTTTCCCACAACTGTCATTCCAACCTCATTTTCCTAAATTTCTTGTAAGCAGTTTTTCAAGCTATTCCAGTGTTTATCAATGGTATCCCCCTTGATATTGTTTCTTTCCTCGGCTAACTTCTGTTTGATTTTTGCTTTAGCGCCCTTCAAATTCTCTATTTTCAGTTTCTTCCTCACCGTTTTCTTTTCCACAGATGGTAAGTGTATTTTCATCTTCCCTTTGACCAGTCTATGGTCCGAGTCGAGTGATACAGATGGGATTGCCTTGACGTCACGGATGATGGATTTCTTGTTTGTCAAGACAAAGTCAATTTGTGATTTCTGGTCATATTGTCCAATATTTGAGTTGTATCTGTACCATGTGTATTGGTGGCTCTCCCTGTGCGAGAAGTATGTGTTCATCACAGAAAGGTTGTTTCTCACACAAAAGTCAATAAGTAGTTCCCCTTCCTCATTTCTTTCTCCTACGCCAAATTTGCCAATCACGTCTTCAACGGGATCTTTTCCGACGTGACCATTCAAGTCTCCCATAATGACGATGTCGCTGCCGTCTGGTGTGATGTCTATAGTGTCTTGCAATTGTTCGTAGAATTCGTCTTTCTCTGCCCTTGACCTGCCTTGTTGGGGGGCATATACTTGAATGAAAGTGACTTTGTAGCTGTTTATATTTAATGTCACTAGTAAAAGACGATTATTCACATATTTTACATTCTCAATATACTGTGAGAAAGCTGGGTCAAAAATGACCCCTACTCCATGTCTAGTGTTCTCTTCGTTGCCAGAGTAGATCAGTTCATAGTCATCATGAACTGTTTTCCTTCCATTTCCTCTAATCCTAGTTTCAGCTACTCCCATGATTTTTAGCTGACGTTCGCTCATTAGTTTAACTAACTCTTCAGTCTTTCCTCGCATGGTACCAGCATTTATAGTACCTATGCTAGCATATCCAGAAGCCTTTGTCCAAGTCGGTTCAGTCGATTTCCGTGTGGTCCGTCCAATTCGAGGCTGCTTGCGTTGTTCTTGAGCGAATCTACATCCACCGCCGACGTGCTAGGCCTGTCACGGTTTCACCGCTGTCGTTAGCATTACCCAGGGGGCACCGCGTGGAGGTGACAGTCGGACTTAACCCCCCAAAGTTAAGTCCGACTGGCAATAATAACAGAATGTAATTATTTATTGGTTTAAATGTTATCAAAATTAAATTAGAAATCTTGATATTAAAAGGTCTCAACATTATTTTTCATTAGCAACAAGGTCTAAGAGAAATGTGAAAACTCCAAGTGATATTGGTTGAAGTAGACAAAGTTATGAGGTTATTTTTTTCTTTATTCAGGAAAAGTTGACATCCACACCGGGTCCACTGTCGTTCAAGACAGTGGCAGGTATTACAAACAAATTCATGTTTACCAGACACAATATTGTATCTTACATCATTATATCATTAAATTAACATACAGAATATAGGCCATTAATAAAAAAATAGGTAAGCAGAATTTACCACTATAAAAGAAGCATACTACTATTATTTTTTCGTCATTTCGATTATTCCATATAATCCTAACTATTTTGTATTGTCCTAAATCATAACAAACATATCACAATAATATCAAATACACAAAATATCAAAATTTACTATGTATACATCACAAATACTGCAGTTATAAATTATTTCAGCTTGTTTCAAATTATTATTTTTTATTTGTATTATTTACATTTAATATATTACATGAATATTTTATTTTAATTATAATCATTTATGCCATTATATTTATCATTTGTTTTCTGTATAGTCCATAAATATATTGGAATGTCTATTAAAGAGCAGGGCAATATTATTTAAACAAAATATCCAAACACTTCCTATCATCGTTACTTTTATTTCTATGAACATTATTAACAAGATAAATATATACAGTATACGACTCTCAAGATAAATATGAATTACAATTTCATATCATCAAAATAATGACAAATTATCATTTGTTATTATATTACAATTATTATCATTTATGCCCATTATATATAAAAATTTCCATGTAAGGTAACCGCTCTCTTCTAAAAGAAGTAACAGTTCGGACAATTGATGATCCACAGAATTTGTATGGCGCTCCTCCAAAAACTCAATTTACTGCACATATTGCTTGAAAAGAAATGTTTTTAGGCCTGCTTTGAAACCTTCAAGTTTGTCAATTTTGCGAATCACAAGAGGGAGGGAGTTCCAATTATATGTGATAGAGTAAGGGTTCTATTTTCTTCTTCCAGTATGTAACTACGTAGTCTTAAAGGAGACGTCCGGACGATTTAAAAAAAATTCTACCATAATCTACATAAATCAAAGACCAAAACTACCTACTTTTAATAAAAAAAACCTGTCACAATCAAATTTTTAGTGTCACTAGTTTTGAATCGTAACTGTTCACTTTCTGTACGCTAGCGAGAAAGATCACGTGACGGCGTGACGTATCAGCCTCACTTTGAATGATACGGAACACGCACTAGAAGGTCTGCCAGAGTTTCGGCAGGCCCCGCGCTGCGAGAGAGGTAGCTAGCTAGCGCGCCAACTGCCTTGTAAGTTGCACTCTTAAAAAGTGCCGAAAAGGAACGAAAATGCAAGATTATCACGATCGCACCTATTCTAGACTATCTCTTATTTTACTTACATGTTTGCAAGGCTTTTAAAACAAATACGAGAACAATTACCTGCAAAAACGGCAAAAAAATGCGCTGATAATCTCCCGATAATTTCCTAACTCGCTCGGACCAGGTGAACTGAACCTAGCGCTCTTTTGTTGCCAATTTGCGAATGGCGTAGACTACGTGTATGATACGCATACTACACGTTATATGATATCGCAGCCCAGAAATTGGCAACGTTCGTAAACGCTCGCATAACAAGCGCTTGAGTTTTGAATGTTTTACTTTGGGAAAAGTAATATTTTGCTCAAAACTGAGGTAATTCTGAATGTTCTGTAACTATATTTCCGTAAATATTGTTACATAAATCCAGCAAAGCATCGATACTTGTCATTTTATTGCCGTATAAAAAGATGAATTTGAGCGTGAAACACTGCATTTTTGCAGACCGCTTAATGAGATTCGTTCGGATGAAGCCGCCGCGCAGCAGCGGTCCAGCTGCCTGTGCTGCGCTGGCGGGCGGCCGGACGACCGCGGGCTGGGTATACGGTGCGTGTTTCTAAAATCATATCGGAGATTTCCTCGTCTCCTCGAAGCGATTTAAGAGTGAGGATGCACCTTTAATTGGCAATAATATTTGTAGTATTAGTGGAGACAAATAATCAAATAGGAATTATGAAAATGGTGTCTGCAAATATGGGGAAATTGTCATGAATTCCCCAACAGTCCTACCTGTTATCTAATTCCTGTGGTGGTGCTTCTGTGTATCCATAGGCACTCCTTTGCATCACATTTGCCATCTCCAGTACAGTTTTGGAAAGGCAGCACATTCTGAAGTCGTCAACAAGCGTTACACATTTTAAAACTGTATCGCCTTGTTGCTCTTCCTTCTCGAGGATAAAGTTCTCTCCGCTGCAGATATTTCTTGACAACATACACATTCGACTGCTCGGTCCATTGGTTGACAGTTTGAACAAGTGCACCACGAAACACTGCCGACACGATCACTGCGATCCCGAGCTGCAGAAGTTGTAGGCTGGGTCCCTTCGATCGCTGGAGTATCGCCCGGGGAGCTCTGGGAACGGGAGCTGCTGGATGCGCCCTCGTCATTCTCTTCACCGACACTGTCACTGTGGTCACCATGGTCAATCCAGCGTTTCTTCCGAGGTTCAAAATTGTACGGACATAATTTACCGACGTCAGACATACTCAAAAGTCTCGGACAAGACCCAGTTCCAATTTCAAACTAAAATAATTCTGAAATTGACAGCCTACATTCAGATTTGTTTACACTCAGAGTCAGAAGTTGAACAGCTGATCGTGAATAGTGGCCGATAAAATATAAATAATGGAAGGATAACAAAATTTAAAAACGACAAATGTGTGTGACATTTTAATGAAATAAAAATAAAATACAGTAAACTTTATTATATTCATATTTGAGAGATGCATACATATTTTTAAATATCAAAATTCACCTAAAGAAACGAATACTGCAATCGGCAACAGAACTCCAGCCAGGGCAAATTTACCGAGGGTGTTGCTCTGAGATCTGGCCGGCTGCAAATTTTGCGGCCGAGGGCTGATGAAAGTGAGGCTGCTAACGTCATGCGCAATGCATCCTGGGACAGATTCTACTCGAGGCTGCTCGCGGCCGAATCGAACAAGAAGAATTACCTTATTTTTTCGAAAACTGATTGTGAATGATTCTGATGGTCTTTTCTCATCGGGAAAAAGGTTATAGACTCCTAAAATATTGTACTTTCCCCTGGAAACTGCTGAAAATCGTCCGGACGTCTCCTTTAAAGTAAAACATTTCATTTTCTCTCAGTAGTATATGTACTACTTCTTACTTCTACACCTTGTACTACTTCTATACTGGGCCTGAGTTAAGTATTGTTTATGAACACTTTGACACTGAGATGGCTACCGTGGATTGTTAAGTTGTCCATTTCGACTTGCCTTCTAAAATGCATGATTAACTAGTTCATCTCCAAAAACTTGATCTTGAAACAAAAGCTTGTGATTATTATGTACATTTATCGGTCAGTCTCTTTCCCCAGCGGGATAAATTAAATCTTAAAATGGAATAAATTTTGCAGGTTGATACAGCTGCGTAATCCGTGGGGTCACTTCTCCTGGAACGGTGATTGGTCTGATGGTTCGCCCGTCTGGACGGATGACTTGAAGGACGCCCTCATGGCCCATGGTGCCAGCGAAGGAATTTTCTGGATGTCTCTCACGGACATGATGAAGTAAGTTTGTATATTGCTGGATATATATATGAATATGTACAATGTACATTGTGTATGATTTAAAGACAGAGTTTCCCAGGGCCTAATACTCGGATAATAACCCTTGTAACCATGGGAAATTATTGATGTGTATGACAACCCATTGATAATTTTGTTGAGATATGGCTTGAGTGATTTAAGTGGTAGAAATGGGTTTGGATTATAATATTCAAACATTTCAAATACGTTGGCCCAAATCGTTATCAGTGGTACAACTTAGTCCAGATTCAAAAGACTGAAATTGAATTCTTTCTGTTTAGCTTAGACTAGGGTTGTGCTACTGATCATAACTTGGGCTGGCATGATTGAACTTCAAAGCTTGATGGACATTAAGTCTTTGGAACTTGTCATAGTTAAGAGATTTTAGAACACTGTACACATGACAAGAAATTCATTAACATTTTTACAATCAGAATATGTATTTGTAACTTTTGTTACATTATTTTTCTAAATATTATTTTCAATCAAAACTGAATTGCCTAACCAGTATGATACCATGTTATTGTCTGCAATCAATTTAATTTCAGGTACTTTGACTGCATCGATATAAGCAAGGTGCGGCCAGATTGGTGTGAAAGTAGACTACAGGGGACTTTCCCTGGCTCTTCTGACTCACCCATGAAGGTCACCATTCTCAAGGTTACCGATGCAACTGAGGTGGATTTCACTCTCTATCAGACATGGAGGTAAGTGGGGGGAAATAAAAGAGGAGGTATTTTCTTATCCTATAAAATGGAAACTCCAAAACGAGGTCTTGTGAGCAAAAAGACCACAGGTGATGATAATGGTGGTGGTGGTGGGGGTGGTGGTGGTGATGATGATGATGATGATGATGAGAATGATGAAAAGGATTATACATGTATTAATAAGAAGGAAGAGGAGCAACTTAGTGATGGTGAAGATGGTGGTAGTGATTGTGGCAGTGGTGGTGTGATAATTGTAATGCCCCAAAACATTGATAATTATAAATCACAATATTTTAATTTTGTGCCGAATGGATGAATCCGTCAAAATGAATTGAGATTATATTTCTATTTTTGGCCTCTTCTTGTTTTGCAGGAGGCTAGAGAGGGCATCAAGGAACCCTCTCGATCTCACCGTGGTCGTCCTCCGCTCGCACGGAATGACGACGAGGGGAATGACCAGGGTGATGACCTTCAGCAAGCGGCAGCTGCGAGCTTTCGTTAGTTGCAGTGCCTTCCTAGATTCAGGAGTCTATGTGATCGTCTGTTTAGCCTTCAATCACTGGCAAGCTGGCCAGCCATCTGGTAGGAAAAATACCTTATAACGCAAATGCTGTGCTGCATCACTATCATCATAATCGTGCACACAAATTTATGTTAGAAATCACAAGCTTTTCTGCTAGTTACTTTTCACCGACTTGCTTTGACTCTTAACGTGCCATGGATTTTAATGCTCTATGGCATTTGTGTGCATTGTAACTCGCAAAAATGCGAGCTTGGCATGTTAGGAGTTAAATATCCAGATTTAGGGAACTGGGAACATTTTTCCTAAAATATTTTAAAATAAAAAATTGCGGGTTTAAACCTCAGGAAGGGGAAATACCCAATGCATTTTATCAGTTGTATGGGTATCACAGTATCTTGAAGGATAATATGTCAAGTGCAATTTCTTGTTGCTTTTGTAAGCTTTGTCAATATTTGCTTGATGCTTGTTTTATTAGAATTGAAGAGTATGTAGAAATGGTTGTTGGTATATGTTAATAAGTCACAAACATACAAAGTTGTTTTCTACTTACGAGTAAAAGATCACGGTACTGGCTTGATGCTGGGATCGGCGCTGGTAGGTCCTCTGGCAGGCACTTATAATATTTCATTTGTGTCCCAAGATAGTGCACGAGATGATAATGTTCAAGGTATGTCACCAAGTGTTTGTATAGTACACTGTTTGTACAGAAGTTATTATATCCGCGTGAGCAAAGAGGTATATATAATTATGTTGAAATATATACCAAAAGTTATATGCTTGTCCGCAATAGAAATGAGTTCTGCATTCCAGCAAAAGTAAAATATATATATACAATATGTTCACAAGAAAAGGGTAGAACGAACTAACTAAAAGCTACACGATTAACTTCCTTTCAAAAAGGTATCGTGTATTAAAGTAGTAAATATACGTAGCTCCAGAATATCCCAGGATAAAGCGAGAAAGGCGTTGTTTCCGCTGGAGAGTGAGTTTGTATAATTATATCCGAATGGTTCGGTGGTGGTGACAAGAATGGTCGAGAGATGAGATGAGATGGGGGATGAAAAGATGTCCCTAAATCGTAGTAAATTCACGTGGTAATCCTTGTCTCTGATTGGACAGTGAAATCATGAGTATTAGTTCACGGTAACAGTCCTGTGAATGGTCGGTTCACCCACGGTCATAGGGCAACGACATCGTGGGGCGCGAAATGTTTGTTTTCCCAATCTTGTCGGAGTAGGGAAAAGTTTCCGGAGAAGTTCCAAAACAAAGAAGGATGTTATTGCGAATGCAGGATATGATGAGATGCATGGAGAGGAAATGCGGAAACAAAAAAGAGATAATGTTTTTCCTTGTTTTTTTTTGGTGGAGCTTGTAAACCGAGCTACGGATGTGTAACTCCAAATAATGAGTCGCTACAAGTATATCCATGCCTTGAGCAAAAGAGCACCTCAAGTTTTGGACATAAACATCAATCTTCTAAACCTCTTCTTGTTTTCTAACAGGAACATCAAAAGCTGCTCCCAGTAACGTTCAAAACTACACACTTGCAGTCCACAGCGCAAGGCCGGTAGAGGTCAATAAGATAACTGCCTCCCCAGAATATTTAGCCGATGCCGTCATCCAGCTTGCCATGCAGAAGGGGAAGAGACACGAGGTCAGTAATTGTGGTATTTTTCTAGAAATAGAAAGTTCCAGTTTCTTAGAGGTACTTTTCCTGGCAGAATCATCATTCCTTCATGACATTTTTTTGATAGAGATTCTGCTAATAAAGTCATCTCGAGTCAGTTAGCCTTATAATCATAATGTTTTGCAGTTGGTGTCATCCAGCTAGAAATAGTGCTGAAGTCTCTCATATTTTATATAAGTTCCAGCTTCTTAGCGCTAGTTTTCCTGGCAGAATCTTCATTCCTCCATCACAGACATCAATGGAGATTCTGCGGTTAATCAAGTCATCTCAAGTCAGTAAGCCTAATCATACTCTTTTGCAGTTGGTGTCATCCTGCTAGAAATGCTGAAGTCCCTCCTTCCAGAAATGTTAATAATACAAATTTTAAAAAAGAGTCCCAGGTTTTAGTCCTAGCAGAATCTTATTCCTCCATGATGGATATGATAAAGATTCTGCTGGGATGGAAATCTCAGGCATAATCATTGTAAGCTGAAACGGACCGGAAAGAGACCATCCAGCTAGCAATGAATTCAGAAGAGAAACAGACATCTAGGTACTTGATACTTAAAATATCTCCTTGAAAGACCATTCGGTGCTATTAATTGTGGTATTTTTCCAAAAATGGTAACAAGTCAATATAATGTCTCAGCTTCCAGTCCTACCAGAATCTTCATGACTAAATACTGGATTTGACAACAATTCTACATCGATGCAAGTTTCAGGCCCATCTAGTCAGCTAGCCTAATCAGACTTTTGTGCGGACGCTGCCAGCCAGATCCAGCAGTATATAAGGGAAACAGACATGAAGTCAGTTTTGGTATTTCCCCCAGAAATGTCAATCATAAAAAGAATATCAGATACTAGTCCCAGCATTATAGGTTTGTGTGTTGACATACATGTATACAGACTTTGAGGGGAAAATGCAGTGTCTGTAATGCCTTTTTATGCCTCCGCAACGAAGTAGCCGGAGGCATTATGTTTTCGGGTTGTCCGTCCGTCCGTACGTACGTCCGTACGTACGTCCCGTTCTCGTGATCGCGTTATCTCAAGAACCGATTGACGGATTTTCACCAAACTTGGGTCATGTATGTATCTTGGGGTGCCAATGATCTGATTAGATTTTGGGGTCATGAGGTCAAAGGTCAAAGGTCACAGAGCTCATTATATATGCAAAAATAGCTCGTGATCGCGTTATCTCAAGAAGGAATTGACAGATTTTGACCAAACATGGTACATGTATGTATCTTGGGGGTCCGATGATCTGATTAGATTTTGGGGTCATGAGGTCAAAGGTCAAAGGTCACAGAGCTCATTATATATGCAAAAATAGCTTGTGATCGCGTTATCTCAAGAACGGATTGACGGATTCTGACCAAACATGGTACATGTATGTATCTTGGGGGGCCGATGATCTGATTAGATTTTGGGGTCATGAGGTCAAAGGTCAAAGGTCACAGAGCTCATTATATATGCAAAAATAGCTTGTGATCGCGTTATCTCAAGAACGGATTGACGGATTCTGACCAAACATGGTACATGTATGTATCTTGGGGGGCCAATGATCTGATTAGATTTTGGGGTCATGAGGTCAAAGGTCAAAGGTCACAGAGCTCATTATATATGCAAAAATAGCTTGTGATCGCGTTATCTCAAGAAGGGATTGACAGATTCTGACCAAACTTGGTACATGTATGTTCCTTGGAGAGCCAATGAACTGATTAGATTTTGGGGGTCATGAGGTCAAAGGTCACAGGGCTCATTATATGTAAAAGTAGCTTGAGATTGGAAATCTCAAGAACTGAATATCAGATTTCAATCCAACTTGATACCTGAATGTATCTTAGGGAACAATTGTAGTCATTAGATTTTGGGGTCATGAGGGCAAAGGTCAAGGTCACTTATAGCTCATAATTGTGATACGTCAAGATCTAAAAGAGAGAGTACCATCAAAATTTAGTTGACAGAATTAATTCTGTGTACATGTTGATTTGGGCTTGATATGAATAAATTGCGTAATGGCGGAGGCATCATTTTCGACTGCGCGCAGTCGAAGATCCATCTAGTTGTGTTTGCAATAAAGTGCTTTTCCTTTATGTCATCCAGCTCGTCAGGCAGAAGGGGAGGAGACGTGAGGTCAGTTGTGGTATTTTTCTAGAAATTGAAAGTTCCAGCTTCTTATCGCTTCTTTTCCTGGCGGAATCTTCATTCCTCCATGGCATTTTTGAGAGGATAACGCAGTGTCTGTAATTCATTTAATTTGTGCAATCAAGTGCTTTATCTTTTATGTTCAAGAAAACTTTCTGGTTATTGTATTGAGAAACCTGTGAGTGCGCTTAACATTGTTGTTATTGTTGTTTTATGTAGAGTCTGATCCATTTCCAGTATTATCAGATGCTTTCTGGATATGTGCAAGAATATGTTCTGTTTATTGTATTTGGACGCCTTTATAATGTGCCTCTAATCTTATTGTCATTGTTGTATTTTATGCAGAGTGTCAGTGATGCATTTCTATTTTTGTAATCAAGTGCTTTCCTTTTTATAAAATACTTTTTATTGATAATATTGGAAAACCTCAATGTATCTTTAACTTTGTTGCCAATTTTGTGTTTTATGCAAAGTGTCGGTGATGAATTTTCAGCTTTTCGATCAGATGCTTTCTGGATATATCCAAGAATACTTTCTATTGATATTGTAAAACCTAAATATACCTTTAACCTTGTTGCCATTGTGGTTGTGTTTTATCAGGGTCGTCAGGGGGTGACCTGTTACTACCTTGACCACGGTTGGGCTGGCATCTTTATCGTGATTGAGAACAAGAGAACCGACTCTAATCTCCACATCAAATGCGACTGCAATGGAAGCTTCAATATCACCTCAACTCGCGGAGATCTGGTTACTGTGGACTGCGTCCCCAGAATGCATAGGTGAATATCTTCTTCTTTTTATGCCTCCGCCAACGAAGTGGCCGGAGGCATTATGTTTTGGGGTTGTCCGTCCGTCCGTCCGTCCGTCTGTCCGTCCGTCCGTCCGTACGTACGTCCCGTTTTCGTTCTCGCGATATCTCAAGAACCGGTTGATGGATCACTTTCAAACTTGGTATGAGTGTACATATTGGGGTGACAATGATCTGATTAGATTTTGGGGTTCATCAGGTCAAAGGTCAAGGTCACAGGACTCAATATATGTTTAAAAATGCCTCGTTCTCGCGATATCTCTAAAACCGGTTGACAGATCAAATTCAAACTTGGTATGAGTGTACATATTGGGGTGACAATGATCTGATTAGATTTTGGGGTTCATGATGTCAAGGTCACAGGACTCAATATATGTGCAAAAATGCCTTGTTCTCACGATATCTCTAGAAGCGGTTGATTGATCTATTTCAAACTTGGTATGAGTGTACATATTGCGGTCACAATGATCTGATTAGATTTTGGGGTTCATGAGGTGAAAGGTCAAGGTCGCAGGACTCAATATATGTGCAAAAAAGCATCCTCGCGATATCTCAAGAACCATTTGACGGATCAATTTCAAACTTGGGATGAGTTACATTCACATCGGGGTGGCAATGATTGGATTAGATTTGGGGGGTCATGAGGTCAAAGGTCAAGGTCACATGACTCAATATATATGCAAAAATGGCTTGTTATGGCAAAATCTCAAGAACTGAATGTCAGATTTCAATCTAACTTGGTACCTGAATATTTCTTGGGAGCCAATGTAGCCATCAACATTTGGAGTCTATGGTCAAGGTCACAGAACTCAAAATATATATGAACATTTTTTTTTTCAGTGCACACGTTATTTTGGGCTTGATATTAAAAATCGCGTCATAGCGAAGGCATAATTTTCGACTGCGCGCAGTCGAAGATCCATCTAGTTTTTTTTTCCTTAGCCCATATTGCAGCCAGGTCATCCTACTGTTCTTTTTTCTTTATTTGGAATGTATGGGGATCATTTGAAAATAATCTCCCAAACAAAATGATTCTGTAGTACTTTATATAATTATTATAGTAATTTTAGCTACTAAAGAGTAAGCAGTTTATATATTACTTATATCTTATGATGGACAGTGACAAACGTTCTCTATCACTTGGCTAGTAAAAGTTTAGCAGCCTACTAAAACGTAATTGACCTTTAACATTGATATGTAGCAGTCAAGAAAAACAAACTTGTTGAATCAATCATGCCAAGCACTAAACTAGTAGTATAAAATTAATTAACGCCAAATGGCAGTATTGGGAAAAAAACTCCCCACTCAAAAATAATAAAATGTACGCTTTTATCACCGACCATGTGAAAGAATATACTTTTAATAATATGAGATTACAACAATTTAGCCAAGAAACCGCCTCTTGATTGATATATTTGCAATTTAGAAAAAACATCTTTGGTAAAAGATCGATCTTGCCGACGGTTGTAATTGGAAATGTTCATTCGCACATATGCAAAGCACATGTGCAAACCCCGCTGTGCGTGGCAGATCGGCTAGTTTCAAGACTCAAACCGGGGAGGATGGGCCTAACGAGCTGTGAACTTTTCGCCCAATCTAATCGGCGGCACATTGGGCTTTCCTTGTTATCTTTTCCCATTTTACGATGTTATGGTTCATGTTTTACCACATAAACCCTCTTTTATACTGTTTCAACCATGTTGATCAATTTGTTTGGCCCATAGAGTGGATTTACAAATTTTTTTCAAATACTGCTATATGGCTTTAAGTACACCCAAGTAGGAAATTATAAAAGGTGAGGAACAAGATGTACAGTCACACCTGAGGAACATAACAAAAATGGCCACTGTAGACAGGTGACGTCTATAGACAGGTTCAATGACATTGTTTTCTCTGTAGGGAATCACTTTTTGTGGGCACTGTAGGCAGGATGGCTGCTATAGACAGGTGGCCACTAATGCAGGTTTGACTGCCGTCATCTAGCACTATTCTATTTTAACCATCCGTCTGCTGTTGACAGGTGGCCACTAATGCAGGTTTGACTGCCGTCATCTAGCACTATTCTATTCCAACCATCCATCTGCTGTTGACAGGTGGCCACTAATGCAGGTTTGACTGCCGTCATCTAGCACTATTCTATTTTAACCATCCGTCTGCTGTTGACAGGTGGCCGCAAACAAATACATGGTGGCTCAGGGCAAATATGCCACCGAAATGCCAAAAAGAGCCCCAAAAATGTGCATAGAGTTCAATGCAAACCAAATTTGGTGAATGATCTTTTCATGCACCCATGCTTGAAAAGTAGGTCTTGTTTGACTGAATTTGTATCATTATTCTATTTCAATCATCCAACATTTTTATTTGATTTGCTCATTTACAGGCAAGTCCTGACAGTGCTAACCCAAGTTGTGGATTCCAGCTACACCATCTGCCACCACATCACCCACCGCCTCTCCTCCAGCAAGGACCTGCAGCCATGGGCGCCGCCGGGGCTAGTCCACTCGCCTCCTCTTACCAGGGACATAGCCGGTCTTCATGCTCCGAGACCCATAGATTATGAGTATCTGTGAAAGAGCCTCTATTCCAAGGACCTGCAGCCATGGGCCCCGCCCGGGCTAGTCCACTCACCAGGGACTTAGCTGGTCTTCATGCTCCGAGACCCTTATGAGTATCTGTGAAAGAGCCTCTACTCCAACAATTACCTGCAGCCATGGGCGCTGCCCGGGCTAGTCCACTCACCTCCTCTCACCAGAGACATAGCCGGTCTTCATGCTCCAAGACCCATATAAGTATCTATGAAAGAGCCTCTACTCCAAGGACCTACAGCCGTGGGCGCCCCCAGGCTAGTCAACTCACTTTCTCTCACCAGAGACATAGCTGGTCTTCATGCTCCGAGACCCATATAGAGTGGTGAAGTGTGACGTCATCAAAAATCTATTTTTAGAGTTTTCAAATTTGAACTTCATTTTCCGAAAGAGCATACAAAATAAAGTCCAAATACCGAAAATCAATCGAATATGTTAAGTATTGGCTGAGATATGCCCATCCAAATAAATTTTAATTCAATAGACAATCAGTGTTATACTATACTGTGGTTCATAACAATATTGACACATTGGTCATATCTCAGCCAATACTTAACATATTCAATTGATTTTTGGTATTTGGACATTATTTTTTATGCTCTTTTGGAAAATGAAGTTCAAATTTGAAAATTCTAAAATAGATTTTTACGACGTCATACATAGCTTCTGTACTCTATGAGTATCTGTGAAATAGCCTCTACTCACCGAACACGTAGTGCTCCTTCGTGCTCCAAAATCCATATGAGTAACTGTAAAAGAGCCTCTACTCCAACAATTACCTGCAGCCATGGGCACCCCCCAGGCTAGTCCACTCACCAGGGACTTAGCTGGTCGTCATGCCCTAAGCCCCATATAATGATAGCAATAATAACTCTCCAGGGAGTGGAGATGGTGCACACAATATGTGTTGGTTTGCAATGTATCCTATGAGCGGAGTAATAATAGTGCTTAAAAGCTCTTAAAGGCGATATTGTACCATAAATCAAACATATTATTATTATTATTGTAGAGTGCAGTCTTATATCGTGCTCGCGTCTGTCATGATGTGACAATCTTAGTGCTATTATTACCTACCTACATGGTTGGTCATCAGGTACAATCAAACCCCCACAATGATATTTTTTTACATTCTCAACTCCCTGGGGAGGTTACTCGCCTTATGCTACCAATAATGCAAGGCTTATTAACACCCAATGGTATACCAATTAATACTTCTTGATAGAGAGCAGAAATGCAGATTAAATATCTTGCCGAAGGACATAAATGCCGGGGCATCGATCAGTTTACATAATAGGGATCCCTTGATTAGGAAATTATGCTCCTAAACCCATATGAGCATTTGTGAAACATCACAGTACATTGTGCGGAGTATATCTCCCATGTGATGACACAGCTCACTTCTCTGTGCAATAGTTATTTTTAATCTTTTTTTTTTTTTTAACAGATGTATACTGCACTATGTACTAGGTAAAGTAATTGAGAAATTTGTGAAAGTGTTTAGTATACCTTTCTTTGTATATTTTTGCTATCTTGAAGTTGATAAATTTAATGATAATATAGGATTTCTCGGTCAATTTTGTAAGTTGGCCACACAAATTCATTTTGTGTGCATTCAATTTCGCCGATTTTGTCACCGCATCTGTATTTTGCAGTTTAAATGCGTTTTTTAGCATTCAAATTCATATAACGATCATTCAAAAACATTTTGTTTGCATTTGATTTAAAACGTGTTTCTATTTCGTAAAATTGTCATTCAATTTAAAGCGAGAAAATTTGTGATTAAGTAATACCGCCCCCCGTGAAATCCGTTGGCGAAATTGAATGCAAATAGCGTGTTTTTTACAATTGAATGCTAAAAGTGGTAAATCACTTGACCGAAGAGCTAAATCGTATGAACAAAATGCTATTTTGAACAACAATTGCAAGCCTTCAGCTCAATTTCGCAAAATTGAATGACACGCTTATCAAAACGAATGAGAAGCTTACGAAATTGGCCGAGAAAACCTATAATAAAATAACAATATAGTTTCTTATATAGCGCTAAATACATAAATGTTTCATAGCGCTTTACACTAATGGTGGACAACATGGTATTCCCAGTGTCTATACTGTATTGCATTTTACATCAGCATGCATTTATTAACTTGGGGGATATTAGCAATATTATGTACACGTTCTGTGCCTATATAACTCAAGCACACACTTGATATTATGTGTTCATTATTATGTGTGATGTAAAGGGTTATTGAGATTTGAAGTAAAGTTATCATGAGACTTGTAGATATATTGAGATGTTATATGAAAAATTAATCAGTTTCAGTTAATGTTCAGATTTTGATTACTTAATTTTTTTTTTATAAGTGGTGATATTGTGTTCCACATATGGACTTAAAATGTATACTTTTAGATTTTTGAAATAGAGTTTTGTACTCATTGATTACCAAGTAAAATTTTGTGTGTCAGACTAGTCACTTGCATCCAATACCTTGAAAATGGTAATCTTAATCCCCTTGATTTTATGCAATATATGCCAATTGTCTGCACAATTTTCTGATAAGAATATTTTCTACATCCTTTTCAGTAGTTTTTACGACTTTTATATCATGATCAAGTTATTTAATTTTAAATGTAGGTAGTTTATACAGTGTGGTATTTTGTGTAGTAGTAAACTTCAGCAAAGATGCGTGTCGCACACACGATGCCCAGGTGGCTATCTCGGGGGAGCTTTTCTGACCATTGTGTCTTAAAGGCCGTATCAAGAGTGGTTTCTTCTCAGACAAATTGATTATTTTTCATTTACGGTACTTCGGTCCTTCAATTGTCCACTAAGAAGATTTTCAATGATTTTGCCAGCATCTGATGTGGCAACAAGAATCAATAGTGATTAATAATGATGACAAATTAAAAAAGATAAACAATTATAATACAGTTAAACCTCATTAAAAAGAACTCTGATATAACAATAAAGTGCTCTTATAACAAGGTAATTTGATTGGTCCCATGAAATTATTCTTCCCCCCTGATATAGCAAGATACCCGACAAAACAAGGTAATTTTCGTGGTCCCAACGTCCTTGTAATAACCAGGGGGGTGTTTCACAAAGATCCTAAGTTAAACTTAACTCTAAGTTGGACTTCGAAACTATGGAAAGCCGTTAGTTTTTTTGAAACAATTTTGTAAAATTTCTTTTAAAAGGCATACAATGTTGATTCAAGTCATTGATATGTTCTATTATCAAGGGGATTTCATGTTTTTGATGTAAAATTTAACATTCTTGAATTCTTGCTTTTGCTTTTGAATATATTTTATTCCAAGGCTACAAATTGCTTTCCATAATTGTTAAGTCCAACTTAGAGTTAAGATAAACTTAGGATCTTTGTGAAACACCCCCCAGGTTCCACTGAAACAATAACAGCGGTATAATGTCTTATGATAAAAACAACTTCAATTGAGAATAACAGAAGTAACGCAACTTGTACCAACAGTACTAGACCGAAAAAATCAGTCTCTATATTCTGCTCGACGGTCGGTTTTATATGCTCCATTTATAGACTGAAGTTCTGACCAAGATTTGGGCTTGAATCATCGATAGTATGCAAATTCAATTCAACTTTTTTTTCAGTGAGTAAAGACAAAGATTTTGCGAACCATGCGAACCGACACAGTACGAACACAGTTCGAAATGGGGTAGAGTATTAAAGTGAGGCCTGTAAAGTGTCTAACTCCACGAAAATTACTTGGAGCTTCCTCGTTTCTCTTCTACCGTGTTGTTTAGCTTATGGTAAGAGAAGAATAAAATAGGGTTCGATTTTTTCAAATGCCCCTTTAGTATGACGATATCTATCATTCAGCTCAAAAGCGTTATCAAAAGGTCACAAACCTCATAAACGTCCGTTATAAAAGTTGACGCATATTTTCGCTTTTTTAACCAAGAAAGCAGTGTTCTTTTTCATGAAACTTTCACACATCATTCGGACATATCTTACAATGATTTTGGTACAGGATTGAAGTCTCAAATGTCATTTTGGGCAATATCTGACACTTTACAGGCCTCACTTTAAGTCCAATATAAAAGTAAACCCCATGAAGAGTTGATTAATTCTGACTACAACAGTACTTGCATTTCTTAGAATTACAGTGTGTGTTGTGTTGTTAGGTCTCAGAAATGAATAATTCATTTTTCTTATTTTCTTTCATTTTCTTTCTCGCTCATCAACAAGAGAATATAATATTATATGTTGATGACTAATCTTTTTTTCATGGAAGTGTTTAATATGTACATGTATGTGCTGCATGTTTATATACATGGTATGTATCAGATTGCTACAATGGTGATATATGTTATCAGTGCAATGTCAGATTTCAGGGTCGTTTTTAGTCCCAACGGAAGGCGTTAGTTCAATTCTTATTCTTCAGTTCTGAAGAAAATCTAAATGTGTAATAAATTTGTTCTAACAAAACCCCTATCAGTATCGGGGTAAATATACTCTCATATTATAATTATATGTTTTTCATATTATAGGATTTGTTCCAGCATATACATATTTGTGCTTTCACACTTCAACTGTTTATTTGGTTGTAAAATGCAATGTTCAACTATGCATTGTAAAAACACGGTAGAGTGGTAGAAGTAGACGTTATGGAAAATGGCAGGGATATATCATGGATATTGAAATATATTTATCATTACAATTTAGCATACGCCTATACCATATTGTACTTAATTCGATAAACCAGTGATATTGTACATGTATATAGATATAACATATTGTACTTAATTTATATTGTTTTGTACTTTTGTAGCATTTGTTATAACAGAGTCTGTCACTTTGGTTTGTATGATGTCATTGTGAATCAAGATTAGGCTGTATAACCCATTAGATGTTTACTATGAATTAAGATATACTGTCAAGAAATCCATACAATTGTGGAATATTGTAGATATATGAACAGTGGAATCATCATTATAACGAACACCTTAGTCCCATTGACTTGAAATTGTTATATCAGATATCTCTTTTACAAATAATACAATACATAGAACTTGGACCTGTGAAATTACCTCGCTATATCAGGCCCATAGAGTACAGAAGCCATGATGTCATAAAAACACTTTTTTAGAATTTTCAAATTTGGACTTCATTTTCAGAAAGAAAATAACAAATAATGTCCAAATACCGAAAATCAAAGGAATAGGTTACGTATTGGCTGAGATATGCCCATCCGAATGAATTTTACTTCAATGGGCAATCAGTGTTAAAGTGCACTGGTTCATAAATTTAGGAACCAGTGCACTATAACACTGAAACTCTGAAAATGAAGTCCAAATTTGAAAATTCTAAAAAAAATGTTTATGACATCATTTATGACATCACACTTCACCACTCTATATTCATGAAAGCCTGCTAGCTTAGTTCCTTGCTAAGTCCATGTTGGATGGCATGGCCCAGAATATTTGAGTTGCTAACTAGGGTTAACTTTGTGGATACCTAAGGCTTACCCAGCTGACCCTAGTTGGGGACTAGGAAACTGTTTGTTGCTCAATGAATGGCACATTTAAAATACACTTAGCAGGGAACTAAGCTAGCGGGGTTTTATGAAAATGGGGCCAGGTTATTATAACAGTCTGAAAGCTCGTTATAAAGAGGTTCCACTGTATATATTAGTTGTTAGACAGTACTATTATTTATTGCAATCATGTTTAATGCCTGAATTACCAACTAGATTTTTTTGTTTTACTATAGAAAGTTCATGTACCAAAGATATCCCTAGATCTGTTTAATGTGGAATAACTGCAAAATAGTTTTTATTTGAGCTAAAATATATATTTGGGATAGACAGCAAATAAATGTTGCATTTTCACATAAAAATCCATTCAGATATTTGTCTTTTATCTTAACATTTTAATGTTCATAATAGCCAATATGTGTGTGAGGATGTGCATGTTCCGGTATGCATATAATGTAAATTCAAAGTGATTGCTTTGTATAACTGAAACAAGTTATTGCAGCATTATTTTACAACAGACAAAAACTGTCAGATTGTATGACCTACTGCCCATTGCTTTAGACTACCCCATATCATTCGTCTGTTTACCATAACCCAAGCAACAAGGTAAAAGAGAAATGTGAAAGCTCCAAGTGATTTTGGTTGAATTTGACAAAGTAAAATGGATCCCTTTTTTTATCAAGTACCCAAGTTATAATATCACACTCTTCTGTATCGGTTCTAAACAACTTTGTCCTTCAGTTTGAGCTTTTGATAGTGGGTTGCCTGCCTGGTTGACTGCCTCCCTAGCAACTACTAGGTCACACATTTATGGCTTGCCTGACATTGTTGAGAACCATTTCCCGTGGTGATGAATAGCTGTGACTTCATACTTTGTTACTCTTTTAATTTATGGATATGAAGAAAAAAAAACATTCAGATGAACAAAATAATGTGAGAGTCATTTGTATTGAATGGTAAACAAGTTTTATAAACTTATTTTAATATACATCAATAATGAAATAATATAATTTGGCATCATAACCATGGCAATAAGAGTGCACCATTAAAAGAGCTCAAAATTTAAAAAATTAAAATAATATTACCAATATACAGTACACAGCTCTTCTGTATAGAAGAAAAAGGATGAAAGTTCATAAAAAGTAATAATTACGTTTGTAGCTGGAATGTGCTACATTCAGCCCCTATATATTTATATTGACTGTATTCGTCAAAGTTCATTATCACATATACGTACATTTGATATTTAAATGACACAAAATGAGAACTACATGTATTGTCGATATATTCTGCACTTATCAAAAAGTACACATTTTGTATATACACAAAAGGTAACATGATTATTTAAACGGGTGTTGTTATTTACAATAACATATTATAAAGTATGAAATGCAACTATCGTGATATCAAGATTTTGCAAGCTTTAGAAAACCCAGGGCTCCGCACTTGCCCTATGGCACTGGCTAATATATAGAATTTCATAGAAATCCAATTCGGTGGCCAGATCAAGCAACTAAATTTCCAAACTGAAAAGTCTTCTATTCTTCCAGGCTCAGCCCTTAATTGCATCTTTCAGAGAGAGATGTTAATTAGAAGGCAGTTTACCAATGAAACGTAAGTTTGGGGTAGGTGAATTCGTTTCTACTTTACTAGCCTACCGGACCATTAGCAATAAAAGTGAGCGTGAAGTGACTGGAGCCCTGCGTAACCAACTGCAAATTTCAGTTTTGTTAATAGAAGAAGAAAAGAAAATAAAGAATGTTAGAATCATGATTTTTTTTTTGGTCATGAGATATAATGGTTTAACCACTGTATAGACGTACTGAATATTTGCTAGAAAATATCCAACGTAACTGAGCGGAAAGACCAAAAGACAGTGATGATAAAAAAAAGCTTGGTAACTCATTATTCCCCAAGATAATGAACAGCTCCCCCCCCCCCCCCCCCTCCAAAAAAATAGGGGAACAAATAACATATCAATACTTTTTTAACCATTCATATTCACAGTCCTGCTGTGCACTTGTATTCAATTTTGTTTAATTACAACCAATTCCCATCACATGTCGTATACATAGCAATTTGAATTTAACCACAGTTCTTTAGACTGAATGTTGGCATCACAAAGATTCATGTTTCAAATGAAGCAATACAAAAAATATTCATCATCTACTATAGGAAATGTTTAGCTACATTGAACTGTAAGAACATGAAATGTGTATACTTCGAATTCTGAAAATAACTCAGAACCTCTAATTTTTTTATTTTTTTTAATGTGATTGTTGCCTCATATAAAAAGCATTTGCAGGTTTCAATTATCAACGATTTCATTTATAAATGCAAAAATAACATGTATACATTCTTTAACTAATGGAACAATTTGGAATGTAACAAAGACTTAATAAGTTTCAGAAATTAATTACTTTTTACTTTGAACATTTTAGCTTATTGATCATGTATTTGGTTTTACACAGGTTTTCCATAAATTTCAGTTATTAACAAGCTCTGCTGTGTAATTTGGGGGCTCTTTTTTGCAGGTTGAAGGCTTATTCCGTTGCTTACCAAAGTCTATGAGGATTTCAACAAAATTTGAAAGAAATAGATTAAAAGACTTAACCCTATAACAAATCATCATTATGTCCTTGAGATTACTTTCTTTTCTTAATTTCTTAATTAATTTACGATACAACCCATTTTGAAGTAGGCAACAGCACAATATGTGACCGGCTATAGCGAAACCTGGCACTTGTCGGTACAAATCAAAATGTAGATTATCATACCATTACAAAGGCCTCATCACAAGCTTTCATTTCATGCTTTGTTCTAACGAAGATATGACCGATTCAATTTTACAATCATAAGTCTTTTACACGCATTATGTGAACTTAAAATGCCCATTTCTCCAAAAACATGAATTACCGACAAGTGCAGGGTTTTGCTATAGCCAGTCACATATACTGTGATAAGAAGAGTTCACAGCCCATTGTTGATGGTGCCCATTATATTTCAGACTGGGATTCCTGATAAATGGATGTTACATGTATATTACAAAAATCAAACCATCTTCAACAGCAAATTCCTTAACCCGTTCACTTCGAGATTCTGAAATCCCCATAGACTTTGTACATAGCCCACCCGGTTCCCGTAAGCAACGGGTTAATATATAAATGAGATGCATACTGATATTGTGGGTCTCGTTTTTGTTCCATGGCAGCTGAAATGCTATTCCAGATCCCCCTACTATTTCTTTCATATGGTCTCTCAACACTTTTCATACTAAGTTTGGTCATTAGCACAATGGTGTATAGAGAGAAACCCGTCTAAAGCCCTCTGCAGACAGAGCCGACTCGACCCGATTCGACTGGTTTTCATTCGGATCGGCTCAGTTTTCAGTGCCTCGCGACACACATTTTGCCAGTCGAGAGACAGTCGGATGCCAGTTGGGGCCGATTCAACACGATGAATCGGATCCGACCGACCGGGCCCAACTCTATCCTGATTGAAACCAGTCGGATCGGGTCGAGTCGGCTCTGTCTGCAGAGGGCTTTAGTGGCTACCTGTCTACAGTGGTTACCAAAAGTGATCCCCTGCAGAGAAAAATCTATGGCCCAGATTCACAAAGGAGGTTTGTACAAACCATGGTTTAAACCATGGTCTACATCTATGGAGTGCTGCTCGTATACAAGTAAAACAATTCATAATTTCTAATGATACGACTGAATAGTGCTTGCTAACCAGCAAATTTCACCATCTGAGAAGACAAACATTTATTTGGTGCATTTAGTCAATGTGTACCATCAACATTGTTAACAAGTAAGGAGTTTACATTCTTTCTCCATCAGTTTACAAATGGCACTACATAGATTTAGACCATGGTTTTTAAAAACCATGGTTTGTACAAACCTCCTTTGTGAATCCGTGCCAAGTCTGTACAGGTAACTTGTCTATCATGGCTACTTTCCTGGTTTCCTTTGGTGTATTTATTAGTATACACGTGTTTGACTGAATTTTGAAGCAGCACACTGAACAATACAGTAGGCATGGTATAGGGATATTATGTGACAATCACGAGGTCCTCATTATAATGGTGTTCCACTGTACATGAAAATGTATATGATTTTTGTTTTAAACCAAAATTAATTGTCTTCAACAAATAAGAGGCATTTTAAATGATAATTCTACTGCAGTCTACTCTCGATCTCTCTCCTTGCCTGGTCTATTGTCTGGCGGACTGTCACACAGGCCGGAATAGACGGGTCGTTGTCGCAGAGCAGGTACGTACCGATGCCCACAGCTGCGAGTAAGACTAGAAGCGATAAGACCAGGACCCAGCACGATGATCCCTCTGTAAAAAACAATGGTACAAATTACAAATGGGTTTAATAATAATAATAATAATTAACAGTTCTTGTGAATAAAAGTGCATATCACACAAATGTAACACTGTCTTCCTGCCAGTTAAGAATAAGAAATCAAGCGCCACATGCAGTGGATTAAGCATAGGTTTTGTATGGCCTTTTTAGGATGAGCGCATTAAGAAATAAATGTGCGTTGGTTGTAGCGTTTAACCGTGGGTCAAATGTCTGTTCACCCTCTAAACGATAATAATAACTGAAGGCCATAGTTTCATTGCCCTTTAAGCATAGGTTTTGTATGGCCTTTGTGTAGGATGAGCGCAATAAGAAATAAATGTGCGATGGTTGTAGCGTTTAACCGTGGGTTAAACTTAGCCCTGGCCAAAGGCTATTTTTATCCCCGCTCATGAAAATTCTGGCCTTAAGAGTCAAATTGATTTATAGTCATATTTCAACAAACTTACTAGATTTTGTTCTTGATTCATAACTGCTTGCATCTCCATTGGCTGTGGAATGTGCTGTAAGTGTTAGAAGAAACAAAGATAACAATAATTAGATTTCTTTTTAATACAAAGGGAATGAGCAACAACAGAATACAATATCTAATAATATAAGATGATTAATTCAAACATATAAATAAACTGACCAGAAATATATTGTGATTATGACGTCATAATTCAAGGAAATTGAGCATTACCATTGCATATTCCGGTATAGTGAATGTTACTAAGGGGTTACGCTCCATATAGCATCAATTTATGCACGGTATGTGTGTACACATTTCTGAGCCACATAGAAGATGGCCTTGGAGTGCATAATTAGTGTTAATGCGCTTGTGAGCTCCGCCAACAAAGTTGGAGGAGGTTATGTTTTCGGTCCCGTTTGTTGGTTTGTTTGTTTGTTCATCACCAGTCTCCTGCGCACAATTTCACAGATATCTCAACCAAAGCTTCGTGTTCATCTAGAATAGAACCCATTCAATTTTCAAGGTCAAAAGTCAAAGGGCAAGGTCAAGGTCACGCAAACATCAACATTTGAGTGTTGGGGGAGGTATGCAATCCCTGAGTGCACTGCGTCTGGTTCTTGAATGGGAAGTCTGTGCAATGCGCCCAGTTATATTTAACAGGTGACCAGTTAAACCAATTAAACTGGGATGTCAAGAGCCCAAGCTTGTTTGTATGTAGAACTTTACTAGGCAGATAAATTTGACAATTCCAGACAGGTGTGAAATGGTTTAAGTTAACCAGTTACGGGTTATTAAGGTTCTTTAAACAATGTTAGACTTGGACTCAATTTGCGCCACTGAAGAAAATTTGGGCCGTTGTTTCTTACTCTGCTCATCTGCTTCCTTGGCCTGTTGTTGTTCTTCTATTTCTGCCTTTCTCCTTGTCTCCTGCTGTGCCTCGTACTCCTGCCTCCTTATCTCCTTCTCTGCTTGTTTCTCCTTCTTCTTCAGTTCCTTCTCCTTCAGCTCCTTCTCCCTCCTGGATGCCTCCTTCTGTGACTCTCTGACTGTACATAAAGGATAAAGGATACAGGATTAAAGGAAACAAAGGATTATCATTCTAAATGCACTTTCTGTTGTAACCTTTCAACAAATTACAGATCATTTCACAATGATGATGCTCAACATAATTAGCTCCTTATTAAATCCTTCTCTTTCTCCCTATCTCCTCTGTTTATGTCTCCCTCTTTCTCAGCTCCTTCTCCTACAGCTCCCTCTCCCTCCTGGCTGCCTCCTTCTGTGACTCTCTGACTGTACAAACAAGAAAAAAAAAGGATGAACGTTCTAAATGCACTTTCTGTTGTAACCTTTCAACAAATTACAGATCATTTCACAATGATGATGCTCAACATAATTAGCTCCTTATTAAATCCTTCTCTTTCTGCCTCTCTCCTCTGTTTATGTCTCCCTCCTCCTCAGCTCCTTCTCCTACAGCTCCCTCTCCCTCCTGGCTGCCTCCTTCTGTGACTCTCTGACTGTACAAACAAGAAAACATAAATGATTATCGTTCTAAATGCACTTTCTGTCGTAACTTTTCAACAAATTACAGATCATTTCACAATGATGATGCTCAACATAATTAGCTCCTTATTAAATCCTTCTCCTTCTCTCCTCTATTTATCTTCCTTCTTCCTACAGCTGCCTCCTTCTGTAACCTTCTGAAACTCTCTGACTGTACAAACAAGGTAAAATCAGGATGATCTGCATGCATTTTTGTTACCCTTACAACAAATCAAAAAACAAATCAACACAATGCCAACAATACAATTGATAACACGTCTCCCATCATCCCAAAATCATTAGAACTGCATATTCAGAAGCGTTGAAATACTTTTGAAAAACAACTTACATCTCTCTTGCTCCTCTTGTCTTTGTCTCGTTTTATCTATAACTGCTTGGATGTCTTGCATGTATGCCACAACCTGCATAGATAAGTGATGAATGATATAGAAGATTTAGTAATTAGGTAAATTAGATATTTGGCATACAGCTGAACTTATTATGGAAAACCATACATCACTTCACAACCACTAGATATTGCAGCAGTACAGTTTCCTTTCTACATTATAATTATAATAATACTAACAAAAATGTCAATTTATAATGTTATAGCAAAATCCATTGATTCAGTCCTGCATGGATTAATGGATCACTTTAAGTACAGGTACACTTGAGTATTAGTACTTCCCGAAAACAAAATTGCAAGGGTTTTGGTTGGTTTTAATTCCATTTGAAAGTTCATTGAATAAAACATGTGAAATGAGAATCATTCCCTTTCAAATGCTTTCATAGTTGTAAAATTTGATTTCAAAAGATTTTATTTATATATCATCTAGCCAGGCGATATCTTGACTCATAAAATGCTACTTCTTTCAAGAAATTTCAAAAGAGGTTTTTAATGATCTATCTATTTAATCATTATTTTAACAAAACATCACATGCACAATTTGGAAGGAAAATGTTTTAAACCAATGGGTTTTTAGAGAGCGCCCTCTTGAGTTGTAACAGCTCTTTTTGAATGATAACAGGGTATTTACTAAGTCGTTTGTAATTGTGTATACCTTTTGAGCATGGTGGAATTATAACTATTAGTTTGTAAGGCAATGGTGCAGGTTTGGTTACTAAAATTCAGTTTGACCAAAACTCAACTATCTCTTTAAAGGGATCTAGTAACTTTGTTGACATGTGCAAAAAGTGATGAATGGTTGGTGCAATGTATATTGAAAATTTCAAGTCAAATGGACATTGAATGGCCAAGTAATGAGCGAAAATGCAAAATGATATTCAGTAACTCACTGCACTCACTTTGTACACGGAAGAAAAACTCGCCCGGAGTTTTTCTTATCTGAATACTTCAATCATACATATCTTTGTAACGAAAGGGAAATTTGACAAACCGAAACCTGTCCCGTGATTTTATTGTTAATACGAATACAACAAGATATAAGGGAACCGCTAGAATAAAAAATTTATTTTGAGGATTTGGACAATGTTACTAAGTCCCTTTAAGTAATTCTAACTTCATTTTTGTTTGAATCCTTACAATATCCTTACTAATAGGTGGAAGTACCTTTTGTGCACAGGCCTTGCACTGCTTATCATCCAGGCAATCGCCAACAATCCGGTTCAGCTCCGGTTCCAGCTGGTTCTCCTTCACATCCATCCAGCGCAAGCTACGAAGGTCACTAAAGGTCACAGGGAGGGTTGTCAGCTTGTTGCCAAGGAGGTCGAGGTGCTGCAGCGCCCCCATGAGGCCAAAGTTTTCTGGCAGGGATGCGAGAAGATTCTTGCTGAGGTCCAGCCTGGTCAGATGTGAGAGCTGAGCGCTGAAGTTGTCCTTGTTAATGAAGAATGAGGACAAGATGAAGAATTGAAAATGTGTTATTTTAGCCACACCAATACTCAGTCAAGTATAACTAGTCAAACCCATGTACAGTGACTCCCTTAACCCATCAAGGACGAGAGCTATGTTAAGGCAAAATTGATCATTGTTTTCCTCTACAAATTGGCAACTCCAAATTTTGTTCGACCTTTTAATGCCATGAAAATAGGTGGAAAATATTTAGTACAATTACAATTTAAGAAAAATATGAAGTGACTTTGCCGCAAAGTTGCCAATTTGAACGCCAAAATCTATTTTTAAAATATCACAATGTGTTGCCAATCTAAGGATTTTTCTAAATTATAGCGATCTACGCAATAATAAGAATCATTAAAAAATAACTAAAGCAGGTAGAGTAACAAAATAGGGCTCTAAAAATAGAGAAATTTATGCTCTTTCTCCTTGTATACTTCATATAACTTGTTATCTTCTTGCTGAAGTGTAGGACTACCAACCCACAAATATGTGGGACTCCGTCCTTGATGGGAAGAAACAAGAAAAGTGGACTGTAGACACAGCAGGTTACCTCTATAGTTCGGTTCCATAACATTGTTTTCCTCTACAGTCGATCACTCTTGTTGGCCACTATCTTAAGTTGGCTGCTATAGACAGGTGACTGCTATTAGATAGGTTTGACTACAGTGAACAAATAATTTCATTTCTTTTATTGCAACCATATTTTATGATCATTTTCTTGACTTGGTGATAATTTCAAAAGCTGTAGTTAAGATACTAGAAATAGTACAAGTTGTACTATTACCTACTCGGGAGAGCTGTTGACGAAAAATATTTCAACCAAGGCAGTAACAATTTTAAATTCAGTATATCATTTTACAACTTTTATGAAAACATTTCAGACATTAAATACATCTTACATACCCTCTTAAAATACCCCCTAAAAAGAATGATTGCCCCACCCCCCCCCCCCCCCCCCCCCCACAAACAAATAATTACCAGTTTTGGTAATCATTTCATTAAAACTATTTGAGGAGAAACTTGCCCGTACTGGGCGAGTCTGAAAGCGTACTTTTGAAGAGCCCTGGTAAAGGCTTAAAAAGTAGCCCCCCTCCCCCCTCTCCCCCATTTTTTTTGTTACCCCTCCAACAAATGATTACTTAATACTTACTGGTAATGTTGTGAGTTGATTGCATGACAGGTCCACACATTTCACTTTGGATATAGAAGCCTGTGGGAGAAAAAAAAGGAAGCATTTTTAAATCATCTTACAATGATTTTGTCAGTGCATGGCTGTGCAAATTAGCATCATAGCCTAGGTCAATGATTCCCTATTATTTTAATTTTCTTTAATTTTGAAGACTTCCATAATATGCATCTAGCATAGTTATCTTACCACTCTGTACTGAAAATATGACATTACAATGAAAGTTGGATCGAGATAACAAACAGGCAGCACTTTATTAAAATCCTGATAATTAAATGTGAGCAAAAGTTTCACACGAATCCCCAAGGATTAAATCCCATAAGCTTTACATTTACATTTTACAAACATGACAAAACTCTGAAGCGAATTCAATTGCCAACAATACATTCAATTTCAACAAGTCAACATACAAACTCTTGAAGAAAGAAGAAAACGGGCACGATTGTCAATGTTCTACAAGATAGCAAATAACAACATTGCGATTCCAATACCGGATTACATCAAACCGAGGGAGCGAACTACAAGGAGGAGTCAACAACAACGATATATGAGACTAGGCTCTTCAATGGACACTTACAAATTTAGTTATTTCCCCAGGACACTAAAGGACTGGGACGAGCTACCTCAGAACATCGTCGAACTGCCTTCTTTGGAGCAGTTCAAGGTGGCTGTTGAAACAATTTAGTTCCCTTTACAGGAACTGTACCGCATAGAGCTGTATATATAACAACTCTATGCTTTTCCCTCATCTAGATGCTGAACAGGCGTTGATGAGTATTACCATAGAACTAGAACTACAAATTACAATTAGGCTACATTGATTTACATTTACATTACAATTACAAAATAACAACAATTAAATTTAAACAATCGCAATGTCATGAGTGACAAAGTCAGCGAACACATAAAACAATTTTAAATGGCTCAAAATTTGAGTAAAATATTATGACAGACAATTGAGTCCACTTGAGGTAAGACGAAAGAGTGCAGTGAGTAATATAATAACCCATGAAGTGATTGAACTTATCAAGATTCTTACGGCACCCAGCCCCATACACATTAATTCATGTAATGTATACAACCTTACTGAACTTCCTATAAATAAAACATAAATCTACTTACAATTTCTTTTACCGGAACCTTCGCAAGGTTACTCAAACTGAGATCAAGTTCATTTCCTTCCACCTTGTCTTTGAGGGAGTCTTTGGTAATTTTGCTTGGCATTTTGGGGTCTTTTAGTTTTCGACAGCGTTCGCAAAATAAGAAAATTGTGAAGAAGCGACGCAAATGAAACGTGTACAAGTGTTAGTGTCGATCAAGGCGCTAGGCGTTTTATAATAAAAACAAAATTTCATTCTAATGTTGTTTTTTTGTATCTTGTTCGCCTTTTCATATTAAATCGAACGTTTAAATGTGTTAGTTCGTTTTAGATATTTTAAATTCTGATTTGCAAAAAAAAATAAAACAAATTGTCCCGAAATTTAACATAGTGTGAATATTAGGCTAAACGGAGGCTAAGTACAGTGACCTTCCGTAACCGTTATCTCGATCCGCCCCCCCCCCCCCCCCCAAACAAAAAATTGCACCACATTAGTAATGTTTTAAACTTTTTAATGGTTCATGTGTTAAATATATCTTTAGACACATATATTTTGCAATTATACGCCACTGTAGCATGAAAATGGGGCGTACCTCGCGGGAATAGGACTTTTCGTATTTAATCTTTCCAGTCTTCAACAACATGTTGGTTAATAGGCTACATGTTTACATCTTATTGCCTTAATTTTCAAATGTGATGAGTGTATCTATTAAGGTTGTAGACATGTGTACAAAGTACAAACTGACAAAGGGTTGAAACTGAAAATGTGTATTTCTTTAAGTTTAAAGCTTTAAAAAACGGTAAGTTTCGATAATATGATTGTCATATGACATAATCATATAATCATTTTCATCATCATCATTATCATCATCATTTTCATCATCATCATTATCATCATCATCATCATCATCATCACCATCCTCATCATCCTCATCATTATCATCATCATCATCCTCATCATCCTCATCATCCTCATCATCATCATCCTCACTGTCCTCATCGTCATCATCGTCATCATCGTCATCATCGTCATCATCTTCATTACCACCACCATCGTCATCATCATAGGCGTTTGGGAGTTTTTCAAAGATGTCTTATTTGGGCAAAACCATGTCATATTCGAGCAAATTCATAATACATTTGGGCAAAGACATGTCATTTTATGTTAATCATGTATTTTCGGACTAAACAATGAAAAACACATCTTTTTCGGGCATCAGACGCGAAGACCTTATCAGGTTAAAAACGGGATAATTTAAGGCAAAATACCTCATTAGATCAGCCCCCTGAGAACAATATGCTCCTATACGCCCATGCTTGATTCATCATAATCTTCATCATCATCATCATCATCATCATCATCATCATCATCTTCATCATCATTATTATCATCATCATCATCACCATCATCACCATCATCAGCAGCATCATCATCACCATTATCTGGTATGAGGTGAAAGCCTCATCATAATCATCATCACCATCATTATCATAATAATAATATAATAATAATAGATGATAATAACAGTCATTATCATCGCAGTTGTCGTCCGCATCACCACCACCACCACCACCATCATCATCATCACCATCATCACCATCATCAGCATCATCATCATCATCATCATCATCATCATCATCATCATCATCATCATCATCATCATCATCATCATCATCATCATCATCATCATCATCATCATCATCATCATCATCATCATTATGCATCATGCATCATCGTCATCATCATCATCATCGTCATCTGGTATGAGGTGAAAGCCTCATCATCATCGTCATCACCATCATAATAATAATAATAATAATAATAATAATAATAATATATGATATTACTTATATAGCGCTATTCGCGCGAGTATCGTACCGCTTTAAACTTACCCCGCTCAACCACAACGGATACACATGCACTACAATCATTCCTGCACACAAAGTGCACATTTTCCTCTCTCTAGGGAGTAAGCTAGCCATTCGCCTGTTAGGCGCACACAGTGCTCGTTCCCATCATTCCGGGTCCCCATTTGTCCTGGCATGTGTAGAGCATTAATGATGGATAAATTGTCTTGCTGATCATGCTGATCGAAGAGGACAATACACCGGATACGAATTCTGGATCCCATTCATTGGAAAACGCGCTCTATCCATCTCGCCACTTTCAAGTCACCACCATCACATCATCATCATCATCAACTAAAATAATAACAACACGCAGTTTCAGCTATATTAGCAGCATTAGTATATATAATTCAAATATCTTTCTCAAATTTTTACATAATTTAATTCTGTATTTTTTAAAATAAAATCATTAATATGTAAAACTTCACAATTATTAAACCATCATATTTTGTGCAATATTCGTTTTGTGCTTTCCTATATACATAGCGTATACAAAGTGTAAATGGCACATTAATGTTTTGATGTATACGAAGGGCCGTTCAATAAGTTCATAGCCCGACCTTGAAGGAGCAGGAAGCATGGGTTACCTAATTAATAATGTTGTGTACGCAATGTTGCATCCTTCACATGGTCAGTGGTGCAAAGCCAGATCTGTTGTATTCTGTCTTTGTTCTAGAATGGCCGTCCATGTTGTAATGTTCATTAAAATCACTTGGAAATTAAAGCAATGCAAGTTGATGAGGGGCATGTGCTGATTCAGGACAATGTGCCTGTCGGATGTAGGATGGGGTTGTTGCTGCCTTATCCCTTTTCCCAGACCCTTGCATTCGTGAGATCTCTTCACACAAATGAAGAAACACTCACAAGGTTGTGATTTTCAGGAAGATAAGGAGACAAAAGATGCCAATATAATTTTATGCAGGTTTCTGAGGGCAGGTTTTAAAAATACTTCTCCAATGAGGTCTACGACCTGGAGGCCTTCAGGAACAATGCTGACAATTCTGAGGCAGTAGATTATGTGGACAAATTAACATATTTCTATATACATTGATGTTGCAGGCTGACTCCTTCAAGGTCGGACTATGATTAACTTCTTGAATGCCCCTCGTATACAATACACATCGCCAGGTAGGAAATCCATCACATCAATGCCCAAAATGCTATGCACGGTGCCAATGGTTATACCTGCAGTACATCAACAACCGACTAAATGAGAATATATACTTTCAGATAGGTCACATTTACAATGCATCAATAATAAGTATTCAAACTGTACACATATCACTCTGATTTTAATATAATTATATGTATTGGAATATTATTTCTCCAATCAATATGTGAACTTTGGTATGTGAACTTTGATGGTGATCCACTTAATATTCTCGTTACCATACTTAAACACAGTTATTCAATAGCTAAATGATATTTACATAATGTACAAATGAGATAAGTTAAGTATCAAGACCATCCCGAAGTCCTCCACAATCATCCAGTGAGGCATACACCACCATCGGCACACCGCCGTAGCGGGCTGGGCCTATGATCTGATGATGAAGCGCGTCGTTGTAAGTCGGTGGCGCGACGTTACCAGACCGCGGCACTGCCGTTGGTTTACCGCATATGCGTGATAACATTGGCTGCGTCGTCTCGGATACACTTTGCGACGGTGATGGTAATGAGCCTTCTTCCTGTATGCCGCGGAGTGGTGAAGACGATGACGCTGTACTGACGTTCAAGCTACGCTGCGGCGACGCCGCGGAATCATCACTGGACGAATTCGTTAAAAGTGTTTCACCTTGTTCATCGTCTATTTCTGAACGATCGTTTGATTCTTCAACGCGAACTTGGCTATTGTCTGCACAATTTGAAAAAGACATTTCCCTAGCTGGCCCACATGCATGGTCCGAATATTCGACATCAACTGAATTTTCGATGCGGCCTTCAGCGTTTGGTGAATGATTATTGTCAACATTAACGTTTATTGAAGTTTCAGCGTTAGCAGATGGCCCGGTGAAATTCAAATTTGCGTCGGTCATATTATGGAGTTCTGCACGGAGCGATGGGTGTTCATCGACGGGGGAGTAAGGGGGTGGCAAGAAGGGATAGAAGGCCACATATTTGTCCTCTTCGTCTCGGACGCGACGACGTTCCGCGTCCGTCGTCGCCCGCGCTGAAGCCGCGGCGTTCGTGTAGTTGAACGTAAAGCAGGACGTGTGGGCGGCGTTACCACTGCGGCGACGATGTCGACAGATGATGACGGCGATGCGGACGCAGATCGCGAAGCAACATGCGCACCCGATTGCGATGCCACATACACCAATGGTATTTGGTTGGAAGCCGTCTGAAATGCAACCACAACAATGCGACATTTACGTCAGTTTATGTGAAAGTTGGAAAATCGGTTGCTTAATGGATTATCCTGAAAAAGAAAACCAACCCTATCTTGCCTTGAACATAACATATAATTATACAAATGTTTTTGTGCAAGTTGATTTTGAAGGGGGAATCCTTTAATTGATATTAGTCGATGATAACATACTTGCCCACCTATAGGCTACGAAATGCCAATCGGCAAATCTCATCTTTAAATTATGTTGATGGGGAAACTATCGTCATGGTTTCATTGGCCAACATCCACCTTCGAATATCATATATATATCATGACGTGTCTTTGTTTTGTTTAATGATCACAGAAATTATCTGATTTTAAAGTAATATTCAAATTGACATAAAGAGAATGGGTTGTTCAAATAACAAATTGCTGAGGAACACTCACGTTCATCAAGGCAAACGACGCCTGCATCATTAGCGTGAGTGCAGTCCTCATCCACCGGCCAATGTGCGCATTGAACCAACGATTTCTCGTCCCCACTACAGAACATCCTGTTCATGTTGACGGGGCCCTGACCGCGCCCGAACTTGGCACCGCCCGGGGCCGCGGCGGCACCTTTGAACCCCAGGAAGTGGCAAACGACGGCCGCGTCGTTGAGGTCCCAATGGTGGTCGCACACGCTGCCCCAAGAACCGTCCATGTAGACCTCGACTCGACCCTCGTTTGATTGGATGCCATCTAACAGACGGATCGCACCTAAGAACGGAAGTGGAGAAGAGAAATGTTAAAGGGACTGCGTCATCTTGTTCGAGGGCGCTTCACTCCAAAGTTCTAATGACATGACGCCGCCTATATAGTATGCACATTTGCAGTATATTTAAAGTAGTTTGCATGCGACATGATAAGATATTGATTTGTGAGGTAATTTAAGACGGAGAAAAACAGGGGAGTTAAATATTCAAAATCGAACAGGAGACCAGTAGCCTATTCATTAAAGCCCGCTAGCTCAGTTTCATGATAAGTCTATTTTGGATGACGTGGCTAGGTACTAATAAACACTATATCTTTTGGTGGTACCTAAAGCTAGCCCAGCTGACCCTAGTGGGGGACAAGGAAACTGCTGCTCACTCAACCATATAATTTGAAACAGACTAATCTTGGAGCTAAGCTATAGCGGGGTATTATGAGATTGGGTCCAGGCGAATAACCCTGTTCATATGCGGAGATATATTGAACAGAAGAATGTTAAGGTATTATCAGCCGTATTAAAATTTATGTCTAATAATGTTGTATTGTAATTTCGACCAACCCTCTAACGAATGGCATATGACGCCCGCGTCTTCCCCTTGGATACAATTATGGATGTTCCACGGTTGATGTGAGCAGTTGGCCAACGCGGTCTCCGAGCCCTGGCACACCACGTCGTCCAGGTGTATCCTGCTGTGGCCCAGCCCGAAGAAGCCACCGCGCTTCGGCTCGGAGGTCCCGCTGAACCCGAGCTGCCGGCACACGACGTCAGCATCCCTCACGTCCCAGAAATCGTCGCAGATGGTACCCCAGATGCCCTGATGGTAGATCTCGACTCTCCCCTCGCCAAGACGCCGACCACCGACAAGACGAATGGCTCCTTCGGTCCCTTCATCTGCAGCAACGGTGAAATACAATCGCATACAAATAATCGACATTAGACATTTTGTATTTTGAATTAAACATAATGTACATTATTATGAGCTATCATGGTCCAACTTGTTCCCCTGCCTATCAACTTGCAGAAGACTCGCCCCTCCTCAATGTACCTGGTCATTACTGACGAGACCGTGGTTCATTCTGTCCCTTCGTCTTTATAGAATGTACACTGATTCACTGAACAAATGCCATCAGTATCATAGGTTAGAAACGAACATAATGGTTATGATAGTGTAATAGGAAAAGCTAACGATCCCCAGAAAATGAATGTATCGTGATTGTGACAGGGGTTTTGCGTGTGAGCGATTAACTTGGTGACGGTTCGATTTCAAGTTATGAATTTTACCTTTTTATTTGCTTATTTGAAACGTATCATGCCGTACGACATGGGCGTCGAAACTTACGTAATACCTAATTCATCAGGTAATGAACGTAATTCATCAGGGGGGGGGGGGGTGAATGAATAGATCACCCCCCCCCCCCCCCCCCCGATGAATGGGTATCAATGACAGATCGATGCCCATGCCGTACGATACTAACACATGCAGCATAATAGGCCAATATGTCTAGGGTGCACATACTATCTTATCAATACTTTTTTGTCTGACTTGTAAAGGTGCACCTCATACCTTGATCGGCGGCGCAGATCACGCCTACATCCTTCTCGTGCCCGCCGTCCCACGCGGGCATGGACAGGTAGTGGCAGTGCATCAGCCGACTCTCTGTGCCCAGACACTCCACCGACCCGATCAGGATGGGTCCCGCGCCTTGAGCGAACCGCTGGCCGACCATGGCCTCGATCGCACCCTCGTAGCCGAGTTGTCGACAGACGACGTTGGCTTCGACGAGGCTCCAGTCGTTGCCGAGGATGGTGCCCCAGCGTCCGGACCGGTACACCTCGACGCGGCCCTCGTGAGGGGTGTGACCGTCCCGCAGTCGGACCTCGCCCTCGTTGCCTATTTAAAAGAAGTTTGATAATAATATAATACGAATTGCATGTTGCAATCGATGAAGGAATGACAAGTAGGCCGTGAATGTCATGTAAAGCAAATAAGATAATCATAGAGAAAGAACAAATTAAGATAGAAAGACAGACTAATGATAAAAACAATTGAAAGTTTAATCAGACGTATATATTGCACTGTTCTCTCAGAGAGACCCGTGTCTAACATTATTACCCCGGTCCTCGGACACACACCCACAACCTATCAAACACGTAGTGTGCACTCTCTCTACTCTCTGGGGAGCATTTTGACACTAGCTACGCCACTGACCTGCCTGACGCTCGCACACGACGAACACGTCTTGCGCATGCGTGCAGTTGTTATCCTGCCACAGGTCGTGGTGACAATCAGCCAATGAGACGCCGTCCTCGCATTCCACGTGACTCAGGTAGACGGGCCCAGAGTTCGTGGTTATTGCGTGCGCCCAATCCTCCGGGTTGGCATTGCCGTTGTAGAGGTAACCAAGTTGATGACATATCTGAGAAGAGAAAACAATTTTTTGGGAGCAAAACAAAGGGTTGACTTTTTGTTCCAGGGCTATACCTACCGAACTATATCGGTATGGCTAGTTATTACAACTCTGCTGGTAGGTAGCTCAATTATAAACAAATAATATCATCCACACAAATAAAGATGCAATAATTATTGTCATTCGAGTTCTTTCAATGTTTAATTTCCTCAAAATAAAATTACCTTTATGGATACAGTCATAATTATCTAGAACTCGTAGCAATCAAAACAGAGCACATTTATATTAACGAAATCTTATTAGGTTCCAATAGCTAGTGAATAAGTTCTACGTAGCCTGATAATACTACCCATATGTCATCTTGATCAATTATTGGTGCTACGGTTTTGTAAATAAAACACTATTTTCGTAGATCATGTTAGATATATATCTTTAAAATATTGAACAATTTAATGTTTTAGAATGTCAAATGTTTTATAGAATTATGCTCAAATAGATAGGATAAAGAGCAGGGGGGGGGGGGGGGGGGGGGTGGGGGGGGGGGGGAGGGGGGGGGGGGGGGGGAGGTGTGGATTACCTGTTGGTCGTTGGATTCGTGCCAACCCTCGTTACATACAGTGCCCCAGACACCGTTGCGATATATCTCCACCCGACCCGCGTAGGGGAAGAACCCTCCACTCAGTTGCACTGCGCCAACGACTGGATGAAATTGAGAAAATGGAAAAACATAATCATGATAATTATGTTAAAGGTTATCAAGCGTGAATATGAAGATGGCGCTTATCAAACCACATACGGCCTCCTATATACATCCTACATGTTTCGGGGCCGTTTTATTCTCTACCTGCCGGCGGTGTCACTTCAAATTCGAAGGTGTGACACATGATCGTTCTCGAGGTAAACAAAAATGACCCCCATTTGCGGCGTTTCGAGTACATTTTCAGAAAATTATACCCCCTTTTTAACACAAAAAAGAGCACGGAATAATCAAATGCATCCAATAGATGCAATATACGTCTAAATAAATACTGGTATGGTATGAGATCATGCCATTGTGAAGGTCAACGATCTGTAAGAATCTGGTCAGTTGTTCTACATCTGGGTAAGATGTGTTTGATATTGTTTGATCTTTATATATTTCTAAATAATTGCCTTTCTATATGGCCGCTTGATGTAATATAAATTATTACTTCAATGGATCATCTAGAAAAGCACAAACTATATCTTACCCACGGACTTGTCTGAGGAGCACACCACACCCGCGTCCATGCTGTCTTTGTCTCCATGGCAACTAACCTCATTCATGATGATGCATCCGATATAATTATCTTACATACTATGGCAAAAAATACGAACTCATCTGGAACAGCACAAACTATATCTTACCTACGGACTTGTCCGAGGAGCACACCACGCCCGCGTCCTCCACGTGCTTGCAGTCGTGGACGCCCCACCCAAGATGCGAGCATTCGTAGATGCTGTCCTCGGTACCATGGCAACTGACCTCATCCATGATGATGGCGGTGCCGTAGCTCTTGCCAAAGTGCGAGTTGCTCTTGGCCGCCTCGGCTTGCGCGTAGCCCAGCTCGCGGCAGACCACATCGGCGTTAGCGAGCCCCCATCCGTCGTCGCACACCGAACCCCACTGGTTGCCGTGATAGACCTGGACGTTGCCCTCCCGCGACATCGTGCCGCCAACAAGGCGCACTGGATGTCACGAAGAAAGTTTATTTACATTGTTTATATATGGGAAGAGCTGTGATAATAAGTTCGTAAGACGAACCTTGATATAACGAGGATAAAGACAGTTTCACAAACGATGGTATTATGACAGAACTGCAATTGAATAATAAAATAAAGCGACATTAAAAGTTGATTAACAGAATACAGATATGTAGATGCATTGAAGACTCAAATCTAAATCATGCAAGGCTATTAAAACAAACTTATCATTTTTAGCGGGTGGAAAGTTTTACACTTACAGCCCGTAGTCGAACAGGTGACATCGACTTCGGTCAGGCCATCTCTATCACACGTCGTCGCTGTCGTCTTCCGATGTGAGCAGAGCGACAACGATTCTTCGTCGCCGTTGCATCGGACTTCCGTCAGTCGACATCGCTTGCAGAGGCCCGTCGGGAACCGCCCGAGCCCCGCCCGAACGGCCGAAGTGAAGCCGAGCTGCCGACACACCACTTCGGCCGCCTTGATGTCCCACGAACTTTCGCAGACGCAGCCTCGGTAGCCCCCGTATACGATCTCGACACGCCCTTCGTGAGGAGCCGAACCGTCTAACAGGAATACCTCTGTGATCACAGCTGAAAATAAAACCATGCGCAGTAAAAAAAAAATATGCTTATGCCAAACCTTCATGGTAACCTTGCAGCCTTAAAAACACCCATAAAGCTAGAAAAAATGTCTTTACCATGTATATACTCGGAGATGCCCGTTATCGAGGTCGTCGGGATCGCCAGTTTTTCATCCGTTAAATAATTATAAGCGGGTTTTCGTTATATCCGAGCTTGGAAAAACGAGGTTTTCCTGTAGTGTTTTATATATACTCCGCAAAAAAAGAAACTGGACACTTGTATAAGACCAAATATTTAATATTCATTTACGATAAAATATATGATATTGTATATCAAAATAAAGATAAAACGACCCTCTTCAATATTGGCATAAAATCCAGGACGAAATCATTCATGCATGACTTGTCACGGTCAATCAACCACAGCAATGTCTGTTTTCAAAATAGCAAAAATGGAACATCCCACTCAACCATATAAATGTTGATAAGCATAATCTAAAACGCTATATTCATGACATGACATAATTTTTCATTACAAATGTGACCTTTTCTATCTTCATCTCAATAAAAAGTATAAATGAAGACAAACTGTGAACGTTATAGGTTTTATTTTCATCCAAAAGTAACAAAATGGGGAATTCCATGGCCAAGGTTTATTAGTCGAAACCACAGTTTGTGCCCTTATTTCAGCCTGAAAAATGGCATAAATTCTTTTCAAGAATTCTACCGTAGTCCAAAGATCTTCAAAACCTTATGCCACCCTTGGTCACACAGTTGGGCAGTCTTTAACATGACATTTCTCTAGGTAACTATGGTTACAATTGCAGGGGACACATGAAACAGACAAGCTTCATGCCTCTAATACAGACCAGTATGATAATGCTCTCATAACCTGGCCCTGTTTTATTGACAAATTTGAATTTCCAGAGTTTGTTCATAACAATAAAGTTAAATAATGTCATAATTTACTTGCCCCGCCACATCTTGTTTTAAGTGAAACGCTTACTATCATTTCATTCGAATGGTGTGGTCCTCCATTGTTTTTGCTATTTTTGAAAACAGACCTTGCTATTGTTAATTGACCATGGTATTTCATGCATGAACAATTACACATTTAATTTATACCCTGCATGTAGAGCACTAAATTCCCTTTAATTTGATATATAATAATCTACACTTTATCGTACATTAATATAAAATATTTCAACTTATACAAGTGTCCAGTTTCTTTTTTTGCGGAGTATATTATAGTTTGTGTTGTCTGACCTTCACGTTCTGTCCCAAGAGACTTATAATGATCATGGTAAGGTGCGTCATACTAATTTTAAATAAGGTGACATTTTCACGAATCGAGGTACTTTTTTGTTTACTCTTCATTCATTCATTTATTCATTTCATATCTAAATCATAATTTGACCCCAACAAATACAATGAAGTGTTACCAAAGTAAAGCACATGCATTATATTGTCATAATTAATAAAGCCATCTTCAGGATATAGAGGTACAAACTCAATTTCACCCAACGTATTTGAACCAGACTTGAACATGTTCAACTAGTAAGTGCGCAACCTCTTAACTGATGATTGGACAGCCAGGCCTAGCATGTAGCCTAGAGATATTTCTTATTGTAAGCTTTGATTGCTCGACTTTTTGTTTTAATATTGTTCTCCATTTAGGAGCACGTTTTCCTTTTTATTATGTCCTTTCTTTTTATATTACTTGTCAGTCGTAAGCAGTTATGGATAACCTGTATATTCTGAGTTCAGACAAGATCTTGTTGGAGGGGGGGGGGGGCACACTCTGAAAGGTGAATATCGGTGTTGGTACACTTGTCTCATCACAAATATTATTATTCTCTAGAGTACTAATAATAGAGGCAGCCATGATGCCCCAGGTAGCTCCGTGGGGCTCCGTGGTAGCAGCAACCCCCACTGCAACGCATCACAGCGACCCAGTCACCTGCCGACCCTGATCCAGGAGCATGTCATTTCGTATGTAACGTTGATCAAATTACAAGTTGGGTTCATGAAGGTTTGTTAACACCATACAAAGGTAATAAACTATATTGAATTAAGTCGATGTACATGCATCATAAGCCTGCATGGTGATAAAAGATGGAGATCATTTCAAGGTATTTTTTTAAGTTCCCTCGATTTGAACCTGGTGCCGATTTTGTTTATTGAACATTGGGTATCAAAAAGCACCTTCCCCCCTTTTTTGTATAGGGTTATGCAATACAACCACGCCTATTTTACGATTTTCACATATCTTCTGTGTCAATATGTAAATAATACATTCTTGTTTTTTTCTTTTAATTTATGAATAATCAAAATTCATGAAAGTTGTACATAATCATTGAACATTTTGGAATCACAGCTACTGGTGAATACAAAATGTTCGAAGCCGCGAATTCAAACAAATTATGCTTGATATTGTTAGTACGTATCTGGAGCTTACCTAATGTCGAGAAATAGCACCAGATAAGTTTGCACTTCATCTGTTGGAATAATACTTGAAATATCTACATTTGAGCTTGCGAGTTTCAACATATGTAGACTGTCAAAGAGTTTTGCACCGCTGACAGGTGTTTGAATGTTAATTAAATTGCAAAATTCGTATAGACCTACTTTGCATGTCAGTGGGTGCGCAACACCTCCCTGGTTAACAACCCTGCAGGTATCTGTCTGCGAATGTTTTCATAATAATGTCACCTGTGTACTTGTTTTAAATGTCAAAACATATTAAATACATCATTCTTCTTTATAAAAATGTGGTCTGAACGTATGTTCATAACAACGCGTAAAATTGTAAATTTTTATACAAATTGGTATTATTTGGTTTACATGCATAACCATGGATAGTATTGTTCTAGTAAACATGGGTTGAGAAAAAGAAAGATATATAACATTTAACGATGACAATTTATTTTAAATTTATTTTAATTCATTAAATGTACAGGTATGTCTAAAATATGAAAACAGTTACATAATATGCCCACCATGGCTGAATTGGGATCCTTAGTGTGATCTCTGCAGCTGTTTGAAGGACCATTCTAGTAGTCCTTCCCAAATGGATTAAAATCATTCTATGGAACGAAAATAAGTCCCTGCCTGTATGGTTCCACAATTCCGGATTCTAACCGTCGACCGTTAACGTTAAATTGTGCTTGGAACAGCTATCAATAAGATATACAAAGTTAGTGATGGAGAAAAGAAAACGCTTATCCGTCGATTCACTCGAGTGATGGTCAAAATCTAAAATCATGATAATTACCTTGGTGTATTTAGCGCTATATAACTATAGCTATATATTTGTGTATTGTATTGTAATAGCTATATATTTTTGTATTGTATTGTAATAACATGTGCCTATCCCAGTTTGTACTTTTGAAGTCTGTACTTTACAATTATATTTTTACATTATACATGTAACTTAGACACATATCACTGCTATTCACAGCAATTTGATTAGTATGTAATTGTTTATTTTGTTGTTGCCTTTGGATAATATGATATAGATGAAAACGTTAAAAGGCCACTCGGACCTTCTTCCTTTACCAGTTTCATATTTTAAAGATGGAAAATATGGTCGGGAATAATATGATTTGTTAATCAATTGTATTGTTTCCGTGTCTGCGTTTGAGAGATAGATGAAATGGACATATGAATGGACAACCCTCTCATATTGTGTGTTTAGTGTTCTTTAACAATTGCAATGCAATATTATAACAAATTATGGCCGAGTTATAATTATACTGAAGAGGAGTTAAAATATTGTTGTCATCCTATTGAGTATCATTATCTTCTCTTATCTTTTCACCCATACAAATCTAAGCTTCTATAAGTATAAACCACGCCATGCAACCTACTTTCCTTTGAGTCCATTATCAATCGTCCAAGCGGACCATAAAAGCAAAGTTCAAAAGGACTCCGCATAACAGAGGCCCAAAATACCTCAATAGGAAAGAGGACAAACGTAGGTTAATAACCACAACTGTAGCGATTGGTGAACCATGGATAAATCACCTTTAAGCTTTGGGCCTACTTTATAAATACAAAATGATACTTCAATTAACTGTCAACAGTAAACTGCTAAGTGACTTTTGACCGACATAACATTATACCAGTAATATAAATTTCTTGTAAATAGTTCCAAATCATATCATAATTCTACCCAATTATTGTGGTAATTAATAATTGGACAAATTAGACAATATCTCAATAGGGCAACAATTGAAATTCTTATTCAATCATTGGTTATGTCCCACATTGATAATTGTAATGTGCTTTTATATAGTCTTCCTAACAAGGAATTAAACCGTCTTCAGAGAATTCAAAACACAGCTGCTAGATTAATCGTTGGTGCTCGTTCTAGAGATCCAATCTCCCCCATTTTACATAGTCTTCATTGGCTACCAGTTGAAAAACGTGTCATTTTAAAAATTCTTCTTATGTGCCATAAAGTTGAAAATACTATATCTCCACCTTACTTAATTGAAATGATTCACCGACGCACCTCTGTACGCACTCTTAGATCATCATTACAACAACTTTAACTGTCCCTCTTGCTAATACTCAGACTTACGGTAATTGGCCCTTCTCAAAATCAGCCCCCACACTTTGGAATGCACTACCACTTGAAATTCGACAAATACCCTCAAGTAACTCATTTAAGCAAGCTCTGAAGACATTTCTATTTGTATGATTTATTTATATTGATTTTATCTATCGTCGGTGGGGTGACAAAACCTCGTATCTCAAAAATCATAAATTTTCAGGAGAGCGAAAAAACTTTCCTGTCTCAACAAATTAAGTGCTGTGACAACGTCCTTTCTTTTTAAAACTGGAGTATTTATGAAATTTGTAATGTCATTGTTGAAATACCGTAAAATAATTGTTTTGATATTTGAAACTGAGTTACGAGGTTTTGGCTTTTATCTACATTGAGATACGAGTTTTTAGTTTGTATTCAAATTGAGATACGAGTTCTTAGCTTCAATTCTGAATGAGTTACGAGGATTTGGTTGAATGAGTTACGAGGATTTGAATACTCTAACATCAATTCAATGGTAAATAGAATACCAATTCATTAATAAAAATTCATTTAAATTCAAGACATTTTTGGTTTTAAACATGCTCAAAACCAAAATTTCGCCTCCGCGAATCGGATCGGTCTGAGCCAAATGCATGGAATGTTTTGGAGAATAGAAAATTACCCAAACTGATTAGAACGAACATCATAAATTCATCTGCGAATGCTTCCTACCGTTGACGAATTAAGAACAACATCCTTAAAACGACTAGGGCCAAAGGATAACTGGAATTTGTATCCATTATCGATCTATAGTCCGTGATTCTGATCATTGCACAGCACCGTTGCGGGCCAGCAAGCAAATTATTCGTGACTCTGTGGCCGCTATTTAAGAAGTTCCAATTAACCATCCCATGGTCGAAATTACCAGAAGGATAGCACACCACTGGACCGAGTAGTCTCACCAAGGGGAAATTGGTAACCAGTGATAACACCTATTACAGGGTGCCCCTCCTCCCCGCCCCCCCCCCCCAAAAAAAAAAACAACAAAAAAACAAAAACGGAACGGCATACTTCCGGTAATAATTGTAAATAATGACTGGTATCAGTGGATGGTGTGTCTTCTCCTGAGAAAAATTATACCACGATCAACCATTTTGGTTAAGCGGTTAAGCGGTTCTCATTCTAGATGAGCACGTTATACCAAACCATGTCGGGTAAAAAAAATCCCTCCTCAGCTAAAACTTTGCATCAAAACATGACAAAACGCTCGCCATACCTGAACGTGATAATACAATAAGCTAGCTCTGTCAATTGGCATTCTTTACACCAATACGGTGCATTCCATGCTGGTCTAAACAATGTCCATTGACAAAGTTAACTATGGTGAGCGTTTTTTGTCTTGTTTTTAAGCAAGGTTTAAGCTGAGGAGGGAAAATTTTGAACCTGACATAGCCTGGTATAAGAACCGCTTAACCGAAATCTTGGTATTACTTTGGCTCAGGAGAAAACACACCATCCACTAATACCAGTCATTATTTACACTTATTACCGGAAGTATGCCGTTCCGTTGTTTTGTTGTTGTTGTTGTTGTTGTTGTTGTTGTTGTTGTTTTGTTTTTGTTTTTGTTTTGTTTTGTTTTGTTTTGTTGTTTTGTTTTTTTTGGGGGGGGCACACTGTGTAGGCATATTTTATGAAAAGAGTTACCGTAACAATCAAAGTTCTGTTTAACATCAATCAACAATGGTTTAAACGGGAAGAACAGTAGTGGAATAGAAAGAACTCTAGCATCAACATTAAATCACGACTTTAACTGGAAACACAATCAGAAATAATTCTTGAATTTTGGCGTGGGCATCACACTTTATTATAATTTGAAATATAACCGTTAGTTAGATAAAAGTTCTGAAGTACTTACTTTTTCCAGGGTGCCCAACATGCAAATTTTGTGTCCATATTATGATAAAAACCACATGAAAGCAATGTTGTACAGTGGAAACTCGATATAAAGAGATCTGATATAACAAAATACCTGATATAACAAACTGTTTTCTCAGGTCCCAGTTAAATAATTTGTTTTGTTTTGTATTGTTTGAAATATATCTTTTCTTATATTTGAAAAATATCTGATATAACAAACAAAATTTCACGGTCCCAAGGACCTCGTTATACTGAGTTTCCCCTGTATTGATATATGTGTGGTCAGTAATGTGTGGTCAGTAATTCTAAAACATTTTGATTAAGCATTTTCAAACATTTGAACAGTTATTTCATTTTAAGTCAAACATTGGTTGTCCAATAAGCTATGAAATGGCAAAATATTTTACTTTATTTGAAATTAATACAGTTATCCAGAGGTTTAACAATCATCAAAAATTCGTTACATTACTGAACTGTCCCTTTAAGGTGTGATAAACTCGCTGACAATGAAAAATACATTGTAAATATCTATAAAATACGGTGCCTGAACATCGTTTCGTTATCCCATTTAGAATGTGAACATTTATAATCACATTTACATGAAATTTGGACAATGAAAAGTAATTAATCTACAAAATTCATCTCTTGATGTTAAAATGTATTTCCGTATTCCGCAAAGATACCCTACATTCTCCACCGTGGGCCGCGAAGAAAAGGGCACTTGAAAATCAGCAAAGAGTATTATGCCTATGAAGATTATACAACGATACAAACAATGCTGGGGTGGGGTTTGTACGAAATCGACACAAGTGAAGGGATAGGGCTACCACGGGGTTACACAATTTACAAATATTATCAGCTAATATTGTTCATGCCGGAGAAAACTTATCTTCTTTAGGGTCATCATCTTCGTCAACAACATAAAATACAGAGTGCGTATGATGCCATACCCTCCATTCATCTTAGCCAGAACATATACAAACCCTTTACTCTGTATAGGGTTATAATTAACTTTACGCATCAAATCCTACATTACTATATTAAAATTTCATGTATTATAGACACAAGAGTCAAGAGAGAAACTACAGTGGCAATACCATACCAGAAATTTACTTTCGTTTCCATAAATTTTTCAAATCGCTTGATATTGGGCAGAACTTTCCTGGGACAGAAGAGAAGAACAACAAATAGAAAATAGGAGAAAAGGAAGAAATGTAGTGGATGAAGGAGATGAGATTGGAAGAGGAAAGATGATAAAGAGGAGAAAGAATAAAAAGAAAGAAGAGACAAAGAAGAAAAAGGCTAACAATTGTTCAGTGACGTAATCCATCGTAGAAAGTATGGTAGTCTCCCGGGATTACAAATTTTAGTTGCTGCATATGTTCATATTTACTGTCATTGATTGGCCTGTGGTCTTGATACAGGGATGGTGGGGACAACTCCACCTCTCTAGCAAGGCTTTGCCTTGCAGGCCGAGGACGTGGAAGGTCTTGCCAATCATCGCTGAACTTTAGCTTGTATTGGATACTACCATCTTCGTACTTAAGGGCACGAACGTTTGTCACCGTGGGGTCGCCAACCCTGCTTCCTGGTCGAATTGAAGGAATGGTGATTGTCTTTGAGTAATCTCGGAAGAAGAGATAATCCAAGTACTTCACAACGTAGGGTCATAACAAGACGTCTTTAATACGTCATTTTACGACGTCATATGACAAAAATTAATTGTGAAAAAATGGTCTTTAAAAGACATCATTATGACATCTTCTATACGACACAAATTATCATGTCAAAAATGGTCTTTAAAAGACGTCACAATGACATCATTATGACATCTTCTATACGACACAAATTATCATGTCAAAATGGTCTTTAAAAGACGTCACAATGGCGTCATTATGACATCTTCTATACGACATACGACGTGTTAACCAGTTTACGACCAAATTAATACGTCTTAAAGACGTCAGTCTGCTATCAGGGATGCATCGCACTGGTCCTTTCGCGTGTGAAAAACCGATATGTTCATATTATCACACTCTTCTTGAAGTACCCTGCGTGACAATGGCTTTCTATCATGATCGTTACACTTTTCTACGTAGAGGTATTGAGATACGAGGTATTGTACAGATTTTCAAGGCATAAGAATAAGGAATTACACGTATCTCATGTTACGAGGTTTTGTCAGTGCAGCTTCAAAGGGGGTTAAAATTACGAGGTTTAGTTTCAGGGTGTTTGGGGGAAAACCGAGACAGGAGGCGTTCCATGGGTTTATCAGGTGGTGCCGTAGGTCATTAGGTACAAAATTATGCAAAAAACTCAAAATCTCAAAAAATTGAGATACGAGGTTTTGTCACCCCACCGACGCTATGTTTGTATTGTGTAAATGTGTTACTATGTAAAGCGCATAGGGAATGCATTGTGCATTATAATGCGCTATAAAACTTGAATGTATTATTATTATTAATAGGGGGGTGGATTTAAAGAGTTGTGCAGATGCAGTAGGCCCGCTTCATTTGGTGCACGGATATATCCAAATCATCCTCATTTTAAATTTCTGAGATATGTCGAAATAATGATGATATCTTCTGTTATTTCAATTAACCGAATCAAAATAATAGACTAAATTGATTCGAATGACTAAACATTAAAAATGGTATATTGTCGAATTGGATTGTACATTATTTGATTACATTTTGATAAATAATACCAGATTTCTTTTGAAATAAATAACTACCCGAAAAACAGTGACATTTACTAAATACTAAACTTAAGTAAATGGATTGATTACTTCTAGTATAGTTCAATTACCATGATAATAATAATATTAACATTTGTAATCATAATGATACTGAAACAAAATAAACTTCTGTATACGTACCATTGCTAAACTGACGAATGATGAAAGATACAATGATGACAATCACATATTTCCATCCAATGAACATAATGACAAGTTGGTTGAATATGAGGCGTTGTATCAAATCCGCCACGGGCGTTTATAAACAATGATTAATGTAAAATAACCAGGAATAAACAGGAATAAAACAGTAATGTTATATCGCGTATATATATCTGTTAACGAAGCGACACCTATTTATTGGATGCTTCCTGGCTAAAAATGAGTACTGACTGTAACTATTATTGTCAGACTGCTCACTGTCAATGTAGTGCATCCTTTACCATGTTGACGTCCATTGAACTTCAAACAGAACTTCAGATGAACCCCTCCTATCCTATTCATGCTATCTCCGATTATTAATAGGATGAAAGCGCAATGCACCCCCGTCTCGCGGCGCCCACAGAAAGGGGTTCTTTGATCCGATCCTCTCAGAGCTGTCTATCCGTCACGGTTCCTTAAATCGTCACCATGGAACTTCACGCTTTAAAGGTCCATTCGGGGAATTGCAGACTCCCTGACATATTGTCTCAAATTATCACAGGAACTAGATAATGGTATAGAAACTGCGCATGTGTAATTTTCCAACCAAACATTGACACACTTTTTTCTTGTATTATGAATGCAGATTCAAACTTTCTTGTAACCATGGTAACGCACGGGCTTATGCACTGAATTACGCGCTGGCAGCACTTAATTCAAATTGACACCTTCAAAGTGCCCTTGTTCCTGGAGTAATGACGATGAGTATTACACGAAAGGTGTGAACTAACATATCTTAATTACTTTATTTTGTTTTGTTTTGGATTTGTACAATTTTACAAGATCCCTTTAATACAAATCAGCATCACAAGAGTTAATCAATTATCTTATATTTATAGAGGAGTCAACCCCAAAATCTTTGTCGGCCAGGGTTGTGCGGTGTTGTGTTTACAGGGACAAGACCACGTAGGTGATGACGTGAAGTCATTCGGTATTCTCCAGAGAATACAATGTGCCCTAGCTTCTTTTCAACTTGTTTTGGGGAATAATTATCAAAAGAAGAGAAGATGGCTCAGAACGTGATGGATCGCCTGTGTTGTTCACCGGGATCTTCAGAGCGTGTCAGGTGACCGCGCCGTAACCGGTCGATCGGATGTTCAACGCGGTTAACGGTGGATGACGGAACCATCGATGTAGAAACAGGCTGGATGAGGTATACGCCGTGCAGTCATCGATCGTTAGCAGTTGAAGTAGCCGTGCGCCGCCATATGGCGCCATCAATATAGGGCCTTGTGGGTCAATGGTTAGATGACCAGTCTTTTCTTTTCTCATATTTGTATTTCTATGACATTTCTATGACAAAAGAACTAATGCTTGTTAGATCAAGTGATTTATATCGATGACAACAACGGATTGGAGGGACTTTATCCACATTTTAGTGGAATTTTCTATTTCTATTCATTTTTGTAAATAGTGGCTGCGTCGCATGAAATAAGAAAGAAATATGCTACTTACAGACTCGTCTACAGGTAAACAGGAAGTGTCTGACGCAGTAAACTAAATGCATACTAGGGTATGTTAGTAATAAAAGTCTTATTAGTACTAGTAATGCATTTATTTATAACATTGTGTTTTTAACACATTTTCCATGTAAATCACGTGCAAGTGCGTTAGTATAATGTTGTAAGAAATACCATATTTATACATCAATATATTTTATATTAATGTTTTGTTTAAGATTTGTTTAATCTAATTTTTAAAAAAGGTATACACGTGTCAATTATTGATATTGATCCAACCATGAATTCTGAGCGGTCCAATAGCAAATGTGCATACTTCAATAACGTTACAACTTTGAAACCAATGCTTATTACCACTTAATCATTATGATATGTATCTTCAAAAGACTTCAATGGTTGGGAAGTCAAATTCTGTTCATGAAAAACAAAAATCATAACTACCCAGACGGCCCATTTTTTCACCAACATAATTAGTTTGTGTCAACTACTAGAGTGAAAAGTCGGCGTAAGAGGACGCTGTACACTAATTTGTTTAAACCACATAATATGTGGTTTCGTGAGGTATTTATTAAATACCTCACGATCAAGATTTCTATTTTTTTTTAATTATTTTATACTCAATATTTACTTCGCCAGGACTTTATTGTAAGTGAAATGTCACTTTCCAGAAAGAGTTATTCGTGTACTTAAAAGAGAAGTTTCTCCAAATATTGCTAAGGTTTGTATGAAAGAAGAGCAATATTAGAAATCCAACAGTGAACGTTTGAGCAAATTACTTCAGATATTCCTTTCAAAAGTTCAAATTTCGTGTTAGCCACCCTCTCTAGGTGGCAATTTGCCAAAACTCTGCGATGCCACAATATAACAACATTCCACTGACCTTATACACAAATTTTCATATTTTTCATATCGACCAGTTGAGGAAGTTTAACTTTTAAAATGCATGCACAATCAACTTTTCTCTAACATACCTGAGTTTAGATAAGGAAGATGCATTTTCATGAAAAGTGAAATTTTATGAAGTTTTGTTTAAATATGTTTTTTTTTATAGTTCCAATGGAGTTGTTCTTATATGATATCGCACATTAAGCAAAGAGCCACAAAGAGGGCAGTATATAAGATTGTAATAAAAACATTGAAAACATTCATAATTCTTGATTGGATTATCCAAGTCTGCTCAAACTTTCGTCGTTATATAGTTTCTAAAATTGTTTTCATTTCGCTCAGTTTGCTCAGAAGCCTGTATATAAACTTTTCTTTTACTCGTTCCCTTCGAGATTCTAAACTCCCCGTAGAATTTGTACGTAGCACACCGGGGTGTTTCACAAAGCTCATAAGTTGAACTTAACTCTAAGTTGGACTTAAACAGTATGGTAAGCCATTTGTAGCCTTGGAATAAAATATATTCAAAAGCAAAAATGCAAGTATTTTAGACTTTTCATAATTTTTTCATGAAGGACATGCAAATAATATCTTTGATAATAAAAAAATATTAATGAATTGAAACAACATGTTTTTTAAAAGGTCTTTAGAATTAGTTTTTAAAGAAACTAACGGCTTTCCATACTTGTTAAGTCCAACTTAAGATCTTTGTGCAACACCACCCCCCCCCCCCCCCCCCCCCTCCCCCCGGTTCCGTTAAGAAAGGGTTGGCTTTGTATTTTTGTTCAGACATTATACAAAGACAATAACATAATAACACAACTGTAGCAACATAAATCAACACAACATAACATATATATGAACGCTGTTTCCTAAAATGTATATTTAATTAATCATTTCCATCATGAAATCTTATAACCAACCTGGTCATCCAATGTTCATTCTAAATTATAAATACTTACTTATATTTATCAATCAATATTATGATAATAAATTAATACAAAACGTCTTTCGTATTTCCTTACGGCTTTACGACTGTGCATTTTGTTGACATCGCATTGTGTTCTGTTACAAATATATTATATTTAATAGAGAAACAATTAACAAAGAAAACATAATAGGCTCGATGGTTGAGCAGTGGTCTAGCAATCCGGATGTCTCGGGTTCGAATCCCGGTGAAGCCTACTTTTCTTTCCTCGTTTTAAATCCTGTAATACATTTCTGGTCAGTTTGAATTTAGATATATATGTTCGTACAATAAAACTATTGCTATTTAAGTTTAAGTCCATAAATGTTCACAACCACAGATACAAACTTTGACTTTGTCCAATCTGTAAAAATGTGTCTCTAAATCCCACGGACTTTAAACAAATTCTTGATTCAAAAGTAAACTATTGTCAACTAACATCAGTTATTGCACCTATTACACAGAAGGCACACGGTAAAATACTGAAGGGATGACACAAAAGTACACGGTAATATATTGTTTAGATGTTGTCACCTATCACCTGGGTGACGAGGTACTCAGTAAAGTACCGTCTGAGGGGTTAGGGTTAGGGTTAGGGTTAGGGTTAGGGATAGGATCACTGTACAGATTATCCCACCGTCTCCATCAGATTACAGAAGATGTCATCCCTTCAGTATTTTACCGTGTGCCTTTTTTTTTTTTTTACGGTGGCTTACTGTGTGCTTTTTGTGAATCGGGTGGTTATTCTCTATCATAATAAATTATAATAAATATTTTCGTATCGAATAAATACAGCAATCCCACCTAAATGACAATCCTTATGGGATCTATATCATATAACTTAAATAAATTACAATTTTCTAAATTTAGCAGTAAAATATTGGTTAAAGAATGAATAAATCGAGATGATAGTGGCCATGAATACAAACAAAATATTCAAAATAATATTCCTTAAATGAATCCAGTTCATTCACTAAAATTCCGTGACAGATTACAAATTATTTTTTTGAATAAGGCAATATAATACGTAATAACAAAACTACGCAAAACCGTACTGAGTGATGAAAATGACGAAACAAACATAATGATCATATATCAATACATTCCTGATTAAACATTTAATGACTTTACTTTTAACGGCAGGCTCTAATCGAATAAGTCATCGAATAAGTACATTACAATTACAGTTAGGTTGTCTACCCACTCATGTATATTGTACACATCCAAATGTGTTGAATGATTTAAACCCGTGTTGTAATTATTGCTTAATTTTGATACATTTCTTGCAGGAGAATAACTAAAGTTTGTGGATTTTGATGAGGCCGGGTTCTGAGTAAAACCATCATGGGCCTGTTGGGGAATTAAAATGTATTGATTTAGAACTGTTGAGTCATTATTGCTGTTCTCATGAATGAATATCTTTGGATTTTATCATGTTTATATGTGATAACTTTATTTTATTCGTGATGAGGCAATGAGGGTCGATTTATGGGCTTGGTGTCGACATGGTCAGATTCACATTGGCCGCTCCATACAGGTTGTCGGCCCAGTCCGGGTACATGTGTACATTGTAGACCAACCGACCGAATGTAATGATTTAGAACTGTGGCGTTATTACTGTTGTACTTATGAACGAATATCTCTGAAATTGATCATGTTTATATTTTATCATTTTATATTAATGTTTATAATATTTGATAACTTTATTTTATTTCTGATGAGGCAATGAGGGTCGATTTATGGGCTTAATGTTGACATGGTCAGATTGACATTGGCCGCTCCATACAGGTTGTCGGCCCAGTCCGGGTACACGTGTACATTGTAGACCAGCCGACCGAACGTGTTGATGGAGAATACCAGTACGCCTACCCCAATCAAGTTGCAGACGAAACCCGTCTTGACCTACGTGGGAAAAATGATGGAATTAAATTTAAAAATACAAATTTTGATTATTTGTTTATCGGTTCCATTTTTATTTTATTTTAAAATAAAGCTTTGTAGTACAGAATATTTGTACAAAACGTTATTGTATGATAGTTCTGTACTGCAAAGTGTCACTTATTTGTTATAGGTATGCATAGTTGTCTACTTCGTAAATTTCTATACTTTTCTATACTTTCTATACTGGTTCTTCTAATTAAGTTTTCTATTGACTACACATTCATGGTTTCCCAGGTACGTTGCAAATGTAGTCACTAGATTACAGCCAGTATACACCAAAAACACTTGTCACTTCTTCTAAATCCAGTCCGTCCATACCTTGAGAATAATTTGTCTGTAATTTTTTGTCTATAATTTTGGTCTGTAATTTTCTCTATCATTTTATATAGCATTCACTCTTGATTTACATTTCCAGTTCGTCTAATATCCGCATGGGCTAATAATTATATTCGAACGGTATAATTTACACTTTCGTCTAATATGTCCATAAAGAGATTGTTGCCAAACCGTGATAATTATAGGCAAAAGTGACCGACAACAATGCTCCAAAAAGACACTGGCGTAGCGAAGGGGGGGGGGGGGGGGGGAGCCCCCCTTCCCCCACGGTCTGTTTTGTATGATTGTTTGTTTTTTGTTTGATGTCGGGGGTTGTAGACTAGAACAAAATGCTAAGAAAAATATGCATTAGTACAGTACGAACCATGTCCATGATGGCGAATCTGCCCGAGCTGTAGGCGAGGAAGTTGACGAAGGACGAGGCGGGCAGCATGAAGGAGAGAGTGGAGGCAAAGCCAGCGGTTAGACCGTAGTACAGCGGGTTAACACCATGCTGTACGGCCTGAAATATAGATATGACAACAAGTGACATAGTCGTCAAATTATGCAATGCCCACAGGCACGGGCGTCGATATGTCATTGATACCAATTGATCAGGGGGGGATGATCCATTCATCCATCCCCCCCTGATGAATGGGTATTACGTAAGTATCGACGCCCATGCCCACAGGACAGCGCCGTGTCTGCCTTCAGACCCTACAGAACCAGGTGGAATCGTGTCTGTTCGGCTCTACACTCTTATAAAAAAGCGGTACAAGCAAACAAACAAAAATAGCACAATTTAACCGCCTAAAAATTGCATACTTGTTATGATTTTGCCCGAATATTACATGCTTCCCCCGAATATGATCTGAATTTGCCCGAATACGATATGAGTTTGACCGAATATGACATATTTGCCCGAATATGACATGCATTTGCCCGAATGTTGGGTGTTTTTTGCCCGAATAATGCCGTTTTCGAAACTTCAGAGGAGCCATTCGCCTAGGACCCCGTTTACAGTGCAGGGCCGGGCCGAGACGCGTCTCGGCCCTGCTTAAATTGCGGTACTCGGCCCCCAATTTTGGTGCGTTTACACTGGCGGTCTCGGCCCTCGCGGCCCGGCCGCCTTTTCAATATCTTGTCGTAGTGGCGCTCTGCATGTAAACAAACCATTATTTCGGAGGCACGCCGGGGTCACAGAACAAAGGCGCGTTATTTGCAATGAATTGTTTTCCCAATTTGGTACCGCATTTGGCCCTGCGTGCGTTTACAGTGAGAAAAAGCGGGGCCGAGACGCGTCTCGGCCGCGGCCGAGACTACCTCCACAATGCGCGGCCACTTTTGGCCCCGCATTTGGCCTTTTGAGCGTTTACAGTGAAAAAAAGGCCGGGCCGAGACGCGTCTCGGCCCGGCCTTTTTTTCACTGTAAACGGGGTCTTGGACGTCTATGCATGAACTAATTCCTTGAAATGCGTATAAGGCGCCCCATCATGGCAGTTTGGCTAAAGCCAAGGTAATATTGCTCTGAGAAAGAGATGGTTGAGACTACGGTGATAAATCGTTATATAAATATGTACTATTATTAGCATCGTTATCATGGTTATCACGCCATTAAAATTGGTTGAATTATTAAAATGTATGTGTTATTCATAATAAAGATGTTTAATTAACAATTTAGCAAATGCGAACGATAGAGATTAAGGGGTTTAATTAAAATGGTGACCACGACCATAAGGAACATTATTCATAAACTTCTAATTGAGAGACATGAATGAGCATAGCTTTCGATCCTTGCAGTATCTTCGTCAGGGCAAATGACAAGAAGGAGTTATGTACACATACACGAACATGGGGAAAAGGGGGAGGAGTTACTCTATGGGGCGGATACTCAGAACAATGGAAACAATTACATATTAGGCAGTGAGAGTCCGGACTGCGTAGACCATTCGACATGGCCTGTGTCTGGATGCGCAAAGGGATGGAAACTTACTATTTGTGACGCTAAGGGCACGAACACGGCTTGGGTGGAGCCGTTGGAGATGATCTCGGTGGTGAACGAGGTGATGACAGCGATGAGGAAGACCACGACTGAAGGGGGCAGGGCCACCAGCCAAGAGAAATAACTTGCCGTCCACGCACCTAACCCAGAGCTCTGATGTCGAGTGAGAAGAAATAACATGTGAGATATAATTAAAGAGAATCTAAAGTAACATTGCCAACATCCACATAACGGCTCGCACATACCTTGTTGCATTTGTATTACCAATACTGAGAAGAGTGGGGCAGGTTTCTATTTTCCGAATTTCTCTTTCGTTACAAAGATATTTATGCCTGACGAATTTGGATTTGAAAGTCGCATTGGGCATGTTGGGAGACTGTCGACGGTGCGTGTATAAAGCTATAGCCCATGGCAATGAGTTAGCGAATACGTTGACTTTTCGCTTATTGCTCTCAGTCAGTCTTTCAGTGGGCATATCAGACATGTCAGATCACAGAAATATACACATTATTAACCCTTTGTCAGATTTAGCAACTGTCAACAAAGTTTACAAGATCCCTTTAAAGGGATAGTTGAGTATTGGTCAAACTTAACTTTAGTAACCAAAACCTGCACCATTACGGTACAAAGTAATAGTTATAATTTCACCATGCTCGAAAAGTATGCACAATTACAAACGACTAAGTAAAACCCCTGTTATCATTCAAAAAGAGCCGTTACAACTCAAGAGGGCGCTATTTAAAAAATCACTGGTTTTAGCCATTTTTCATACAAAATTGTGCATTTAATGTTTTGTTAAAATAATGATTCAATAGAGATATCATCAATGACTTTTTAAAAACCTATTCAGATTTAAATTCTAAATATCCCCCGGTGATGATTGCCGGTGAAGAATCTTTTGAATACAAATATACTTATGGATATTTCAGCCGTTTCTGAACCGATTTTGATCAAATAAAGTTTATTCTGTCATTAAAATTGTATGTTCTTTAAAATGTGACAGTCAGTTTTTCATTATCTCACAAAAAAATATCGGGGGGCACTTCAGGAAATACCAATACTCAACGGTACCTTTAAAAATATGAACAGTTGAGGTACAGGGGCATTTTTTTGTTTTTATCTCAGAGGGTGGAGAGGTGCTAAAATGAACATCTAAGGATAACCCCTGGATTGCTAAACCACTACTTTATAGTTATAGGCCTGATGTCGAATGAGATGTTATAACAGGAGGGAGGAGAAGAAAATACCAACAATAACATAACTTGATAGAGAGATTGCAAATTAATGTCTTATTCATTTTCGCATCCATGGTTAAAGTGAACGTGTGAACCAACATTCTGTGCTAATATTCTGAACTGGTTCTTAAACAATAAAAACGCACAACAAAAAATACACAAATATTATGAAAAGGCTTCTACCCTCATCGCATCCGACAGAGAGAATATCCCGCCGATAACGAAGACGATCTCCCAGTACATCTTTTCCTTCACCACCTGCCATGTCAGGATCGGGAGAACAGGTTTCTCCTTTATAGTTTCTTCATCGTCACTCTTGTTGCCTATTTATCAAAACAAACAATAATAAATACAAAATAAATACAAAAAAATTACCACACTTTTGTCAGTGGCGTAGCGACGAGGGGGCATGGGGCAAGTGCCCCCCCCCCCCAATAAGTTGAAAAAAGGAAACATAAGGGGACACTTTTTGAAGAAAAAAACAAAGCAAAACATAAGGTGTGCCCCCAATAAGTTTGCGCCCCCAATCAGTCTGATCACGCTACGCCACTGACTTTTATTTGGTCACCTAAACAGTAAGAAGTATTTTACTTTATTGCATGCCATGTCAGAATCGGAAGACCCTTATCCTCACGTTTGCCTCATGTATGACAGTGCACATGTGAATGTATATATCTGCATTTACGACAGTCACAGAACTTGCCTAACTGGTCTATTGATATCCAAGAAGAATAAAACAAACAATCTATAGTGTATGTACGAAGTCACTGGTGAGTTATCCTGTACGCATGTGGTATCACAAAACCCGACAGTGTCATTTAGAGGGGTTGGCATAGGGATTTAAACAAAACCTGGAACACTCATAAACTCTCGAATTTAAAAACAAATCAAAGTTTTGTTCTCAATCTGTCATGCATGGTGGGTTTCGATCGTAAAGTCATTGATATCCTTCCATCCAATGTTTGTTGTTGATTAGGCAAACTTTCCCTTAATTAGAGAGAAAAGGAATAAAACATAATTATCTCACCGTCTTGCTTCTTCGGCCACGTCGGCAGCTCGGACGGGAACATGAACAAGGATACTGCGACGAGTATCGAGGGAACCGAATCTAACACAGCCCTGTAACAGAAAAACATGTATATTTGAGATATATGATATAATTATATATATTCATAATTCGTGTCGCTCTTATAAATATTACAATGACTTCGAATTACTTGTAAAATGCGCATTATAAATGCAATATATAATAACAATAATAACACTATTGACGTATCTGGCTTAAATACTGACCCATCTGGGAAGAGAACAGACCAGCCGGGGAATATTCCTGGAGCGCGAGTCAGCCAAAGCAAGACAAGGACGTTCAGGTGCCCAATGACTACGTATTCCGCAAACCTGACAACAGGACAATGAGAAAAATTATGCAATAAATCAATGCAGATTAAAGCAAACATACGTTAACAAATAACAGTCACATTAGCAATACAACACCATACAAATCACATGAATAATCATACAAGCCGGCAATGCTCTGGACTATACAGAATAAAACGGAGTAAAACATCAATTCAAAAAAAGGAACGCAACGGAAAGCACAGTCTGACACTCTAAAGTAAAACAAAAGAAGAAGAAAAAACAAACAAACATAGCACATTATTTTTTTCACCTAAAACTGGTCTCCTTGCACTAATGAATATCAATTAACTTATTATTCATTCATTTATTTCAATGAAATTAAAGGGAAAGTTAACCGACAGTCGTACAATAATTTGTTTGTAATATAACATTTTAATTTAATAAATTATAATTCGATTATAATTTAAAAAGGAACAGTTAACACTAACATGGCTAAAAGAAGGTATGTGTGGTAGCTTAATGAGACATACTTCCTTTTTGGTGTTATAAATTAATAGTATATATATATTATATGATTCATATGAATTACAATTAAAATAATTTCAAATTTCGCGCGAGATACTACTGCTCACCTGATTGGTCCAAGCTGTGTATATTCACCGCTCACGTGCCTCATGACTGCCGCAGTGTTCAGTTCTATCCTTCGGCCTGTCTTGTTACATGTACACCTGTATGAAAGGTCGGTTACTATGGCGTGCGTCAAGTATCAACATATTTCGATCCTAAATATATTTCGATCAGAGTGCACTGTTAAAACGCTGTGTAAACAAATTCAACAACTTATTTAAATTTTTCAACAACCGCTGTTTGACATATGAACCATCCAACTGTTGTTGAAAACATTCAACAACCCCAGTTGTTTAAAGTTTACACAACTGTTGTTTTAATTTGTTCTACAACTGTTGTTTAGAATAAATTTCAACAATCCCGTTGTTGAAATAGCAAATACGAAACAAGATGTAAACACGGCAAGGGTAGGATTCGAACCGGGGGTCTTTGGGTTATAAGTCTCACTCTCTATCGACTGCGCTATCTCGGTTCGCTTGGTTTGCGAAGTAACAAAAGAGGTTTTGACGCGGTGACTTTGCGGTCGAAACTATCACATGATTTAACACGTTTCATCAACGCTTGAACAATGGCCGCTTCACGCAACCCTTCTTCATACATTTTATCATGATACACCTAAAGTTGTATGAACAGATTTAACAACCATTTTTACACAGCGTTTTTTTTACACAGCGTTTTAACAGTGTGAGATAAATATCATGAGAGAACTGGGTTTCGAGCTGCCCATTGACAGTATAATAATTATGATAATGTAAAAAATATGTTAGCAAATATAATACTATATACTTAACTATAAACACACTCTTACACACATCGATTATAGCTGAGGGAAAGCATATCCATTGGTCGTTTCAAAAATCGAGTTACAAATTACATCGATGGATTCCTTTAATATTCCTAATAATCTTTATTCAACCGTGATTCCTATTGTTTATTATAAAATGCAAAATGTCCACCTCATCAAACTCATAGTCAGCAGTGTAAAACTTGATGTGTTAATACATACCACCCGCCAACGTGGTACCATTGGATCCACACCCACATCAAGGCGATCATCATTAAGGTGAGAGGCATCGCGAATAATGTCCAGTTGACAAAACCTATTCCTACCGGTCCGAACAAACTGTAAAAAAGGGATCGTATAAAGATGAAAAATTAATTAACTAATCATAAATCCGTAGTTTCATACAGT
>JBAMJV010011714.1:0-65119 GCA_037951105.1 Echinarachnius parma
AAAAACACATCACTTTATTCCATGAATTTACTCAACTTGTCGATGTCATTACTAGGTGACACCCAATATTTATTATGAAAGATGCATACTACTACATATTCAAACTCCATGATGATTGCACATTACATTTCATTTTTGTGCATTTATTATGATGACAAATAATTCTTATCAAACAATATATCATCCTCCTGATATTTATGTCCATGCTGTGAGTATAGTTCACTTGAGTACTTCAGTATATTCCATGCTCATGTTGATACAAGATCTACATAATTAATTCAAAGATATGTAGTATGTATTTTTGCATATGAAATATCAAGTAATTTTCAAATTCAAACTATGTACATCAAAATATTGCAAAAGGCAAGTCTTGATACATATTTCTTCCAATGGTCATGAATAAATTATTACAATTTAGAAAAAATCAATTCATGAAGAACATGTCTGTGAGTAGATACGAGAATTGACAGCAATGTACAATTTTACACAATTTATAAATTACAAGATCATGTTGTTGGACAGAAAGCATACCTATAATAACAAAATATAAAGTAAAGGTACACAAAGTATGAGTCAAAATAAATACTGTACTAATCTGAAGTGTTCAATGTCACTTGTTGATCCGTCATAAGATTTACACAAAACATTTCATACATTTACATATCACATGCTGGGAATATCTCATGTCGGAAGAAATATTTTCATGTCAAGGTAATAACAATAAGTCACTCGTAGATCCATGAGATGCAGATACACGCTGGAAATATCACATGTCCATAAATAGATATTGAATTCTTTCACCTCAACGTAATAAACAAGTGTTCTTATAAAGTCACTCGTAGCGGCTCCTCATCATGAGCAGATACATGCTGGAAAAATCACATGTCCATCAAGGAAAATTTAATTATTTCATCACAAAGTAATAAAACATTTAGCGTTCTTATAAGGTCATTTGTAACCTTACGAGCAGATACATGCTGGGAATATCAAATGTCCATAAAGAAATATTAAATTCTTTCACCTCAATGTAATAATCAGTAAGTGTTCTTATAAAGTCGCTTCACGGTATGTATGTGAGTGAAGAGACACATTATACAAATAAACTCAATCATTGTAATAAATAAGGAAAGATCGTGTATCCACAAATAAATCAATTTGATCATCTATACATACAATTAGTGAAATAATGTTATGGCAACAATAGCATAGATATGAAATCATGAATTAAATACGATGCATCAAATGAAAGCAGATCTATACAGAATAATTAACCCATTTTGTTATTCCAAATTATTCAATGTATTTATGTTTCATGTGTCTTTGGTAACTGATGATTACATGTAGCCTAACAACAAGGATTAAGATCATCAAGTTCTGTACTATCCTGAGCGATAATTTGCTTTGGTGTGGTATCGTTCAAAGCAAAGGATGTGGAGAGGGACTTCACACTTTCTGCACATAAATCTTGATTCAGGGCGTGATGTTTGATCTCCTTTTTGCTTCCGTTTTCCTAGCGGCTTAGGCTTGCACGCAACACATGGTCGAGTTGCGTCTGGCTTATTTGCTGTAGGAGGGACATGCATGGGCCAATGTTGAGATTCTGAAAATTCCAGCCTTAGGACGTTTTCCTTATTGCATCTCCTCCCAGATCGGACTGGTCGCGGTCGGTCCTGCGCAAGCTGGTTGCCAAAGGCAATCATCTGCTCGATGAGGTCTATGACAAAGTTTAAATGGTCTACATTCCTGTCTAATACATGGCAGTACACAATGTACGCATTCGTCACCGCCAAATCGTTCAGATGAAATATGAGTTTTTTATACCACTTGAGAGATTTTCTCATATCTGCGTATTTGTTAGTTAGAAAGTCTGACAAGTCTACTCCACCCATGTATTTGTTATAATCGAGAACAACGTCTGGTTTTTGAATGTTTTCCCCTGTCACAGGATGTTTTTTCTGTGTATCACTGAAGGTGTTGGTATGGAGAGTGCTCAGCATTGTTACATCACGTTTATCAAACCACAGCATGGCGAGCAGTTCCTTAGATCGTCTGAAGATGGACATCCCACGGGTTAGCTTTTGAGCCGGTTTCAGATTTTTAGGCATTTCACGTCTATTTGCTCTAACAGTTCCACAAGCATGGGTCCTCCGCTTGAAAAGTTCTGCAAAAAGTGTAGGACTTGTGTACCAATTGTCCATGAAAAGGCGGTATCCTTTGTCCAAAAGTCCTGTCATCATTGACATCACAAGTCCAACAATGGTGTCCTTAGCTTTACCGGTGTAAAGTCTAAATTTCCACATATATCCAGTCGGATCACATATCTTATACGCTTTCATGCCATACTTTGCTGGCTTGCGGGGGTTATATGTCTTGAAGCTCAGGCGCCCATAGAACTTGATGAGGGCCTCGTCGATCGCGATGGAGCGAAATGGTGTGAAGACTTTATGGAACGCTGTCGTTACTGTGTCATAAAATGGCCGGAGTTTGAAGAGCGGGTCGTAGCTTGGGTCACTGCGCTGCTTGGCCTGGTTGTTATCATTGAAGTGAAGGAAGCGGAGAAGAAGAGTGAAGCGGTCCCTCGTCATAGTCTGGCCGAAGAAAGGGGTGGCAAGGATGTTCCTGGTAGACCAGTAGAGATGGATTGCAGGTTTCCCGACGACTCCCATGAGCATGCATAACGCCCAGAAGATGATGAGCTCTCCTGCAAAATAAAAAGAAAGAAAAAACAATTCTTCAATACTTCATACTCTTCATACATGTAAAAATGACACGAGTCATAAACTTCACTATAAATATCAAACTAACATTTGAAAAGGTCTTTTGTCAACACTATGCCACATACATGTAGTTACAGAACATCTTCTTAGTCTTACAATCTTCTTACATTACAATTGAAAATAAATAAGATAATAGAAACCCTTTTTTATTCATATGCTGAAGAAAAACAGAAATAATACATCTCAATTGTATGTTTAGTAAAGGTAATTTTGATATTATTTCTGGATTAACAAAATACAAGTCTTAGACTGTACATACCTGCACTAGTTCTGGTCCAGTTCTTGGCTGGTGATGATGGCGATGGAGGGGATTCTCTCAGGACCGAAGACGCGTATTTGTTGGTCTCAACTGCAACTTCCTAAAATGTTTCCTTTGACACAAATTTGAGATAACAGTCCAGCGGAGTTGAAGTTGGTGACAGGCCTGTATCAGGACTGATACCAGGGGTGCCTGTAAACTCGAAGTGTTGAGGTCCGTCAGATGGGTTATCCTCCCAGGTCCGCCCCACTGGCTCTGCAGCTGCGACTCGACGACGCTTGTTCCCGCTATCCCCCGGCACGGAAGCGGTCGCAATGGGCTCGGCTGCATGTTGGTCCCCCCTAACTCCCCGGTCGGTTCGGTCTGGATCGAGGGTATCGTTACGAGCGCTGGCGGGGTTTACACCGGTTTACATGAGTATTTCCATTCGTGGACTCTGCTGTATTCTCCGATTCAAAGAAATCATCGAACGTCGTGGTTTCATATTGTTCATTTTCTACGTCCGACGAATACTCTTCTTCGCTTGATAAGTCCATTTTATCAAATTCATTTTCAGAGTCCGAGTCAAGGATCGCTTCTCGAGCATCTTCAACGCTAAACAGAGACTTCGTTCCATGACGAGACATTTTGAGATACGATGTTACATAGATAGTGATAAGCTATTACCAACGAATTGAGAACTAATTTGTGAAACAAACTACTCATGAAAATCAAAACGTTGTACTAAATAGTAAAAATCCGAGACTTTATGGCACGATGCGCAGTTGATATCCGACAAGCTTGCATTGAAATAATGGGAATGACTAGATCGAGACTAGCTAATATCCTAAATAATAAACCGGCCCGGTAGCCTGTATACGCATGAATGACCTGGAGATCAGAGCTAGGGCTTACCGCGAGCGAGACGGCTTATAACACTGTAAGCTATTCAATTCTGGGCCCAGTACCGTGTATAGGCGTGAATGAATATCGATCGATCTCATTGTGTAAGTACGTGTGCGCGCGTGCCGTGTACAAAAGATACACAGAGCGAGTTTGGAATTCGCTGCTTGTAAAATCATAATGTCCGGCTTACACAGTTCTAGGTAATAATAGACCCAGCGAAACCAAAATCCAGTCAAAATTGCATAAACTCACTTGTATGTGTTTGTATACGAATATCCTGAAAGAGGACTCATGCATTTCCATGCTAAACTTGTAATAAAACGAAAAATACACAACTACAGTCGGTAAAAATTGAGATGCATGTAGCCAAGAGATCAAGGTTTGTATCCATATAATTTATATTTAATTTAGAAGGAAAATAGATGTATTTTTATGCAATTAAACTAGCCCTTTCTCGGACCCGAGAAATCTCGGTTCCCGTCTGTGAGTAGGCTCCACGGGAACCGAGAATTCTCGGGCCCCGTAGTAAACGGGTTAAGGAAGTAAACATTTTAGGTGTTAATATTTCGGTCGATTTTTAGATTAAAAGACGATTTAAACTATAAAGAAATATTAAGTAAAATTAAAAAGCTTCTAGGTTGGTGGAAACAACGGGATTTGACTATCATGGGTAAAATACATTTATTGAAAACTTATGCATTAACAAAGTTGAATTATGTTTCATCTCTCCTTGTTGTTCCCCTATGGGTTTATATAGAAGTGGAGAAAATATCGTTTGATTTTATATGGGGAGGGAAGGATCGTATAAAAAGACAAATTATGTATCAAAATTATAATTAAGGTGGAGTAAAAAATGATTAATTTTGAAATATTTGTTAGAACGCAGCGGATAATGTGGGTGAAACGATTATTATATGGAGAAAAAAAATTGGGATGGAAGTTATTTTTGTATTATTGCTTAAGTTCAGTGGGAGGAAGGCTAATTTTCTTATGTGATTATGAAATGCAAAAGATGAAGTTTAGGTTGAAGATTCCACCTTATTATTTGGAAATGTTGAAAGCTTGGAAAGAGATTGATAATCTTTATAATTTTAATGGAGAATTGGAAAAGTCATACGATTTACAGATAAGAGATGGACAAAATGATTTCAATTTTATAGATAAAGAAATGTATGAATGTTTTTTTTTTAGACCAAGAATAACATTAATGATTGGGAAACAGAGAGCGTTTCAATTTAAGTTACTCCATGGGGCAATTTACACTAAAGATAATTTATTTAGATTTGGATTTGTTGAAGACAACTTGACTGTGTTCGTACTGTAAACGGGAAAGGGAAACATATTCGCATATATGTGTATATTGTTTAAATGTAAAATTTACATGGCAAGCTTTGATACAACGTTTTGAGTTAGATGAAATGAAGGACTTAAATTGGCGAGATATATTTGTTGGATTGTCAGGTAATTCAAATAGGATAAAAGGTTGTAATACCATCATTTCTATGGTAAAATATATTTTATTTGTATTTAGAAAAGAGGGTGTTCTACCAAATATTGATAAAATAAAGAAACTGTTATAGATTATAAGGCCCAGGAAAAGGGAATAGCAATTAAAATGGGAAAATTAGGACTACATTTACAAAAATGGGAAACGGTAAAATTAGAATAAGATTGAAAGAATGAACTGTTCATACGCGATGTTTCTCCCGTGAGCTTGTACCCAAAACAAGTATTTACAAAGTATTGATTTAAATATGTATTTTGTAAGCATTAATTTTAAAGGAATGTGAGCAGATTTCCGGGGCAGGGGGGGGGGGGGGGGGGGGGGGGGGCGGAGGGTGAGTGGGTAGGGGGTGGGAAAGGGGGGGGGGTGAGAGAAGTAGCGCGTCTTACTTCTTTTTATTTTTTGTTAAATCTCCATTGTGTTTAATTTTTGTGAATTACACTTGATTTGTACACTTGAGATGTGAACTTGTATTTATTTTTTTTTTCAATGTTATTCAATTGTAAATGTTATGTTAATAATTTGGAGAAATAAAAAATCACTTAAAAACAAAAAAAGTGTGTGTGTGTGTGTGTGTGTGTGTGTATGTGCAGTGTGTGTCTGTGTATGGTGTGGCCTAGGGCCCTTTGAAGTTTACCACTACCATGTGGTGGCATAATTCAGTGTGTAGTGTGTGTGACGTGTGTGCTTGGCATTGCATCGACGAAGTGTCACTTCAGTGTCTTTGTGTGGTATAGTATGTGCGTTGCGTTGGGAAAAGATGCATAATGCATGAGTACGTGATACCCGGCTTCCTGATTGGGTTCTTCCTGTAGGTTAGAGGAATTCAATACTTAACAAAAGAAGTTCAACGGAGAGCACTCCATTTGCGAAAAGACTGTCTCGGCAAGAGAGTGTGCATAGTAGTCGCGCTGTCCAGTCGTTCCGTACATTCAACTCAGCTCAGACGAGACAGGCTTGTCAAAAGACTATCCACATTGCAGCTTCACGTACAAAACATTCTGCCGGTTAAAAGAACGTATATCGCCTATTAAGAAGCACATACGAACGGAGACAAACGGATTGAAAATGTTGCTCTCCGTCGGGCGTTCGTTTACCATCTCCAGTTATATGGGACCGGTCTTAAAAATAAAAAAAATAGAGTATTTTCTTTGTCCTATCACATTAATCTGAAATAAATGTTAACGATTTTACACTTGTGCATGTCGTTGCATAGTGTTTGTTTTCTATTTTTGTTTTACTTGAATGTATTTGTATTTTGTGGGGACTTTGCCACCAGGTCCGGCCCATGTTTGGAGATGTCTGGGGTGTCAATTGCTGTGTACACATTCCACAAAACGTTGTTGTTGTTGTTGTGCGTGTCTTGTATGTGTGTGTGTGTGTGTGTGTGTTATCTGTTTGTTTGTGCGTATGTGTGTGTGTATGTGTGTGTGTTTGCACGTGCGTATTTGTGTGTTTAGATGTTTGTGTGTATGTGTGTGTTTGTTCGCGTGTGTATGTGTGCGCGTATTTGCGTATGTGTGTGTGTGTGTGTGCGCGTGTTTGCGTTGTACGTTTGTGCGTGTGTGCATGTATGTGCGTGCATGTGTGTGTTTTTGTTTGTTTAGGCGCGTGTGTGTGTGTGTTTGTGCGTGCCTGCTTGCGTGTTGTTGCGTGCCTCCTTGTTTGCGTATATGTGTGAGCGTGTTTGTTTGTGTGCGTATGTGCGTGTGTGTTTGTTTGCGTGCGTGTGTGTGTGTTTGCCTATGTGTGTGTTTGTTTGATCGTGCGTATGTATGTGTGTGTGTTTTTGTGTGTGTCTGTATGTACGATTGTGTGCGTAATGATCATTGTAGTGAATACCTACCTACCTAACTACCCACTCACCCACCCTCCCCGGGATGCTCCATGAAAATGCACAATATGGTTTAGGTTAGTGTTCTTGTAGTATCATGAATCATGTAAAATATATTTCTTTTTTAAAATAAAAAAGGAGTTTATCACTATCAGTTACACCTTTTGTAAGACAATGAAAATATTTTTATCACAAAGAAAAATAAATTATAAAATGAGAAAAAACACATACTTGAAATCACATTTTCCACATTGTTTTGATTGTTTCATAATGTCCATATAGCAAAGTATCTGGGGCACTTCTGGCTTTTGGGAATGATTGGGGTCTGGGGGCCCATATGCCCTATTTAAAACCCACTATGTATTCCGTTTCCACCCACCCAAAACCCACCAGGTCCATAAACACATACAGTATATATTACTATTCCATATTAAACCCACTTGGCCCATATGGGGCCAACATGGAAACCAGATGGGCTGTCCAAATTGGCCCACACACCAGCCCAGTTGTAACCAGATCAAACCTAGTTGGGCCCCATGATATATATATAGCAATTTAGATCATGTACTTAGTATATAAATAGATAGATAGATGGATAGATACCCTTGTAAGAAAAGGTACTGCGAGTACTGCGGAATGACCGCCGTAGTAGTGCGGTACTACTGCAGTACTCGTAGTACAAGTGGTATTACTGCAGTAGTACTGCGGTACTACTGCGGTACTACTGCAGTACGTACGCAGTACTTATGCGGTATTATATTCCACATACTAAGAATCTTGCTCTACGATTGGTCAAAAGTTGATCACGTGATGAAATATAGTTTCGCCCATCATTGATGGGAGAGAAAGGTTCGTTACACTGTGTACTATCTTCGGTGAAAGTGCGTTGCACTGTGTACTATCAAAGACGCTTAATGGAAAGACCGACCACTGGACAATCTTCTTGTACAAAGCGCGCGATGTCCTCAGTTAATGCGCGCAATTACAGTCCTGACGTCATAATGCAAATTGCACAGGGGGTTCCCCACATTTTTATTGTTGCAGTTGTTGTTGTTGCTGCTGGCTTAATGTGAATGACTCGGCTATTTTTAGCCTAGCAACAACACTATTTTCGGAAATAAATCAACTGACTAAGCGCACCGATTTTATAATGCGCACACATACGCAGTTACCATTGGTCAATTATTCCAAAAAGCAGTATCATGTTGGGAAGAACAAAGTCGATTGGTTTGTCGGTGCGTATACTCCAGACAGTGTGCGTGATAATATGCAAATATCCAAATATGCCATTGCCTGTTTATTGTGCACGTTCGAGATCTGTGAATTTAACAATTCTTTATTTCAAAAATGTGAGTGAAAATCTCTAAAAGCTCATCGACAATAATTTTTAAATATGTTAACATATACAAAGACAATATTGAATTAGAAAAACAATGTGTCCCCCAGGTGTGCTCAACTTGGAGATAAGCTGATGTTCAATCGTCATACTAGCCTGAATTTGCCGAGTTTAAGTAAGTACTTTCTGATCCTTACTTTTGTTTAAATTAATACTAACAAAGGGAACATTTGTTCCAAAAAAGCTCATCGACAATAATTTTTAAATGTTTTTTAATTAATTAAAATAAACAAGATTCAGTACTGTACCCAAACCTCTGGGTGTACCCAACGTTCTCTTTAGCTCGATTTAAATCTTCATTCTGTTTGAAGGGACATCGCTGCGCGACCGCCAGTGATCTGTCTTGTAATTCTACAGTCTTTGGTACTATCTTCAATTGTTCACGCGCAAGTACGCGTGCGCGCGTAAGTACGCAGAAAGGTAGCGCGCTGGTGCGCAACGTTTACGCGCGGCTACGCTTAATAGACAATGGTATAAGCGTCTTTGACTTTTAATCATAAATCTTGTTCATGTCCAGGATTTACGACATTAAAATAAAAGACTCGATAAATTGCTCAATATTATAAACTGTTTAGCCCTTTGTGTTAATTATGGGTCGTATGTGATCAAAATAGTTGATGTGGAATATAAAGCAAATAATCACCTTTTGGTTTCAACGGTAATTATTTACTTACTATCGCACAATTTGTGTTATTCGTGGTACTGTAGTACGAAGTACATCCGTATACTATTACCAAAGATGGTAGAGCGCCGTAGGCGCAAGATAGTTCACTCTGCGGAAAATACGTGCTGTGGAGTGAAGTACCTTTTAGGTACGCACTGGGCCGAAACGGCCGCCATGTTGGTGAGCAAGATAACCCCCTCACGCGTACGTACGTACGTGCCGCGTGCATTATCCTATTGTAAATACCGCGTAGCACTGTCGTTTGAAAAAGAAATAGATAATATGTGCATGCAGTTTCTTTTCTGAGTTAGCTTTCTTTGACTTTTGGGAATTTTAAGAAAGAGAGATCAGGCCTCTTGCTTTGACGATTTGTACAATGTATTGCTGAGCAATGGGCAGATGAACGAGACTTCGACGCCATAGTAGCGTGTGCAATACAACACTAGTCGTGTACTTCCGGGTTCGGACTTGCTCACTAACATGGCGGCGGTCGGAGCCCCATTTGCGTACATCACGAATTTACGAGAGTAAGCCATCTTGCGCCTACGGCGCTCTACCATCTTTGCTATTACTGCAGTATGACCGCAGTAGTACCGCATTACTTGTACTTCAGTAGTACCTCAGTACTTTTACCGACCAATTTACCGGAGTAAAATGTACTAGGAGTACCGCGGTACAAGTACTGCGGTACTACAGTACTGTGGTAAATGTACTGCCTGTTTGTGCCTGAGTTTATATATACATGTTGTTGTTGTTTTTTCTCAAGACACCGTGCAACATGCCTTATTTATGTTGGCGTGTTATCCTCAGTTGCATTCTCATGGATACCGATTGTGAAAAAACGTGACGTTTCCTTTCCACTTTGGACTGAGCAGGATACGCAATATATATGTAGCGTAATCCTTCATGGAAGCGACGAGCCACTTTTCCTAAACGACAACACAAATGCCGCTGCATTTAAACCTGGACAGCTTGAACGATTTGACTGGCACCTATCGTCTTTACTATCTCAAATCTCAAAATTTTAGATGAGGGTCTTTACAGAGTATACTACTTAAAGGGACAGTCCCTCTTTTGCAAGCCAAATTTCAAAAGTTGCGAGGTTATTGTCTTATATGAAAAAAAAGGTCATTTAATAGCATGCCTGAACAAATTAGGGCTTGAAATCTCTTTTTCCTGGAGTTACAGACCTTAATCCAATAAACCATCGTCCAACGGTTAATTGTGAATTATACGTGTATTCACCCGTCGAGAAAGTTCGCTCAAGGATTCCACGGATTGCCACAGCGCTATGCGTGACCCCTATGTGACCCGCGCACAAACAACAATGGGTAAGCGATTACCAAACCTCGCTTAAACTGACTACTTAATTTTTTAGATCTTTCTCCGTGACCTACCTTTACAAATGTCGGCTTCACAATACCTTTACAAGAATAAGTACAATATTGTTGTAATATTATGCTAAATCATTTAAACTCCTTTATTGACCGATAAATAGTTTTAATGGAGGGACGCATTCGTTTTCCATTAGTAGAAATCAAATTACAGGGCTGTTCGAACTGATTTTTTGTGTGCATGTTACATTCATCCCCATCCGTCAACTGGAAACTGTTCAGACGATTTGTAAAAGGGGGACAGTCCCTGTAAAACACTCCGTAGCAAAGTTGTAGTATCAAATGCAGATTATCAAGTTCGCGTTACTGTATCATATTCACCGGGAAAACCTATGCAGGGTGGCCCCCAAAAAACGGAACGGGGCACTTCCCCAAATAAAGTAAACTATACCAAGAACAGTCATTTTGGTAGTTTAGTTTTTGTTTTAGAGCGTTGTGAGTAACACCATGTCAGGTTCCCATTTTCGCAAATATTTACTAAGTCAGGGCCTGATAAACCCTACTTACCGCCCGTCATACCATTGAACACGCGAGTCATCCGCACGTCATTGTTAGTGTGCACTCAGCCGTCTGCCGAGAGAATGGGCATTGACGTTCGAGGTATTAGGGGCAGAAAGTGTGATCTATCTGCCACTGACTATGTACAAATGTACAAACATTGGCACCTGACATGGTGTCACTCACAGCGCCCTAAAACAAAAACTACAAGATCAAAATGTATGTTTTTCGTATCGTTGTTCTTTGGAAAAGACACACTATTCGATGGACATAATCATTTTGGTACTCTATTTTGGTAAGTGCCCTGTTCCTTTTTTTTGGGCCACCCTGTATGTGAATATCATTCCTCTAACCATACGCTGTAATGCGACAGTAGGCAGTGATGACTCTGGAGAGTTGATTTGCTACCAGCACTTCGACCGTCTTCCGCTCCGCGGAGATGTGACAAATGATGGAGTAGTCATCAATGCTGTTTACTATTGGATTCATCCAGAGGTGCCGGTCAAATGTTGCAACCAGGAGCATAGTTTGTCAATATCTCTCGACCCATGAGATGACGTCATCTTCTATCCTTCTGAAGAAAGAGTCACGACCGTTGGTCCACCATATCAAACCAGCGCCCTGAAGACCCCCCTGTCCTTCTACCTCAGGACACAACGGTATATTTACACTGTCCCTCTGTTGAGAATTTAAAGTCCAATATCAGTTGTGTGGAAAGTAGCCGAAAACATCTATAATGATCAATATTGTTGAATAAATATTTAAATTATGGCTTTTGTGGTTAAATCCGAACCTAAGCATCGTATACAGAAATATCGGAAGAAATATAATACCCGTCCGTGAAATTGTATAAATCCACCGCCCGTTCGCACCTGTCCGCGCCGCTATAGCGCTGGGCAGGATATATCGACAAGCCTGGGACAAGCCCGTAAAGCGAAGACCTCGTGTAACGCACGAGGTTATTTGCACGTAGCGTATGCGCGATTCTGCGTTGGCGATATCAATGGTACAGTAGATCAATTTATAATTTTGCAAATATATACATTAGAAGGCGGTTTCTTGGCCAGATTTGAATAATCCAATATTAGTAAAATTTTATTCTTTCACATGGTTGGTAATAATAGTAATAATAGTGTACATTTCATTTAAGGGGGGGGGGGGGGGGGGGGGGGGGCGGCGTTTTCCACTACTGTCATTCACCTGTAACCCTATCAAGCCCAAGCTATTTTGGCGTTCCCAGGCCCAGGGGGGGGGGGGGGGGGGGGGGGGCTTATATGCCCCCCTTTCCAATTTCTTTATCATTCAATCAACCACTTTCATATTTGGCACACGTGTCAAGCTCTAAAAATTGCAATCATAACAATTTTATAGGTCACCATATGAGGGCGCTATTTACATGATGAAAAACATAGAAGTTCTGGAGCTGTTTTTACAAAGTGAACTGTTATTAAGTAGGCAAATTTAACTTTTTAACATAATTATGTAATATTACATAATCCGGAACATAGATCATCACATTTCTGTGGAATTTGAAGGGGGTTTAAAGGCCCGTTAGGTCCGCAAAGTCACCGTGAAGGTGACGTTCACACGACTTATCAGACACATTACAGTACATGATAATTTACGTATGCAATTTCTTCAATTTTTACCCTATAAACTTAAGCCAAATTATTATTTTTTTTTATTTTTTATTTTTGTTATATATCAATATGTTTGTAGACATCATAAGAAACCCCATTAGCAGATTTTAATCACACAAATATCATAACATTTAATCAGAACTATACAGACTGGCCACCAAAAAAACGGAACGGGGCACTTTCCAAAACACAGTAGCAAATGTATTATGTCCATCGGATAGGGTGTGTTAAACCACAAATTGTCGTCCCTGCACAAATTGTCATCGGCGACAATTTGTGCAGAATTTTGACTCCACAAATTGTCGCCTTCTGCACAAATTGTCGTCGGCGACAATTTGTGGAGGTGACGGCGACAATTTGTGCTGATAGCTGGCACCACAAATTGTCGCCAACCCTACAATCCTTTTCAAAGCCATGATGACATACATTTGGGATTAAAATGATAATTTTTGACATACGGATATACCAACGCACCAACATATAAGGTCATTTCAAAGTTTGTGTATAATGTGTGAGTGTGTGTATTTGTGTATTTGTGTGTGCGTGCGTGTGTGAAGGAAGGATGAGTGTATGTGTGTGTTCGTGTGTGCGTGTGTAATTGTGAATGTAGGGTGTGTGTGAGTGTGTGTGTGTTTATGCGTGTGTTGGGTGTGTGTGTGGAGGAGTGGATGGAGGAGTAGAACGGTTCCACGTCGACCGTACGTCGGGCGTGCGGTGGTCTTGCGGGCGCCGTGGGGCTGCCCTAGGGTCTATGAATTACTTTTGACTTTTGAGGATCCCCAACAAATTGCGTCGGCCGCAGGAATTATACGGGCGCCCTAGGGCAGCCTTACGCCCGCCTTAAGGCGCCGTCAAACCAAGTCCGACACGACACCACGACACGACAAAACGACATGCCTCACGACACAAAAAAATCGATAATGTACAAACTCCATTGACCTGTCACACCGAACACGACTTCGTGTCGTGTGTCGTGCCTGTGTTGTGATGGGATTTTTTTTGTCGTACCATCGAATCGCTCCCAGAGCGATTTTTCCAGCACGACACACGACACTTTGGACTTTTGGCCAATCAGAGTCGAGTATTCTTGCAAGTCTGTCTTTCGGCCAAAAATATGTCAAGGAAATTCCCACCAGCGATGAATTGTCTATGGACTTTACGTGGTAAATGAGCAGTTGCACGACTGTCAAATCCACATGAAGATTGGACATTTGTTAGCCATTTTGCTGCTATGGAAGGTAAATATTGAAATATATCATGTGTATTATAGACCATCCTAGTAAAAATTATAAATGTATTACTCATTTGGGCGTCCAAATTGATGAGAAGTTATGTTATTTGCCACAATCATATAAACGGGATTTTCATAGTCCCATGCGTTGTCAAATATGCTGTAAAAACACTGCACAGTCAACACAGCACTGTTAGTGTTACTTCGCTCTTTCACTCTAATTTCACTTCTTTTGGAACATAACTGTGATTATTTACAAAGTTCTATGTATATTTGAGATCTTGTGACAAATCATTATTTGACTTTGTTGTTCACTGACACTGGAAGGGTAAGTAACTCGGTGAGTCTAACTGAGAATTCTTAGACTCGAGAGTGAGACTGGTGTCCTGAAGTCTACTCTGAGACTGAGAGACCGAGTGACTAGTGATATTGATATTATAATTATAAGTTAAGTGGTATTTGTATTTCTCAGTTATGAATGATTTGGCCTAAGTAATAACTTATATTTTAAGTTTGGCCTTGCCTTGGGCTCAGGCTTTGGCATGATTGAGTGATACACAGATCACAATGAATATAAGGGCTAGGTGAACTGAAGGTCTAGCCTAGCTAAGCTAACCTGGACCTAGGCTAGCTAGACTCTAGTCCTGGTCGAGTCACGAAGGTCGAAGTATATGAGTTTATGAGGCTTGGTACGAACAGTCACGTCACGTTCACGTTCCCGTCACGTGAAGGTTCTGTACCTTTTGTGAAACAGGTCACCCAAATCTACGAAGTGTAGGGTAAAGTGACCCAACAATTCGTGAAATAGGTCACCCAAGTCTACGAAGTGTTGGGTTACGTGACCCAACAGTTTGTTGATATACTATATGCAATTTATGAAAGCTCACGTAAATTGGCGCTTGCGTACAAAAAATGAATGTAAATTGTCGTTGAGAAGAGACTAATTCTCGGTATATTTAATCTTGAACGAACAAGTCCTACCTATACTGTTATACCAATTATAGCCGTACCCAGGCATGGGGGCAGGGGGATGGACACCCCCTACCCCCACCCCCCTCCCCCCCCACCCCCCCCCCCCCCCCCACCCCCCCCCCCGCCCCTTACATAATTCTCAAGAAATGTCTTGGTCTCGGCCTCGAAATTTGTGACCGGTCCTGGTCTAGGCCTCGGCTGCGATCATTTTCTACGGACACCCCCTACCCACACTCCCCCGCTGACTTCAATTTGTCTGACGAAATACCCCCCCCCCCCCCTACACCCACCCCTTGAAAAAATCATGGGTACGCCACTGCCTACAAGTAGCTAGTTCGGATGCCAAATACTTTGATTTATTTAGTATTGATTGGTTGGTGTGATTAATTGTTTCATTGACTGAGTAATTGATTGATTGATTGTTAAATTAAATGATTGATTTATAGATTGACTCGATTCAATCACCATAATTTAACACTATTAATCAAATCATTGTTTTATAACTTTTAAACTCATTGATCACTCACTCACTCACTCACTCACTTTCACATGCAACGCCACTAACGCCCACGCGCAGACGTCCAGCACGGGAACTTCAGGCGTATGCGAACCGAATGGTCCGCTGCGTGCAGCATGCAGTTCAGCTGGAAATCAACATTTGCCAAAATCCACGCACGACACGTCTTTAGAAATACTCTAATAACAAGACAAATAATGCAAGTGGTATGGTTGTACATTACCTAAATGACAGAACTGCATATTATCGTCTCAGATTACTCTGAATTATGCACGAATATATTATAAACATAATGATTGAAATGATTTGATAAGGCGGTTTCGGCATTTTCGTCGACATTTGTAAATGTCTTCGTGCGTGTATGTATGTCTAGTCTTAGTAACAAGCGCTTGCAATTTTAAAAATCTTGATTAAACACTCACGTCACGTTTTGGTAGACGTGACGATTCGAGTTTTACTGGTATGGAAAACCTCAAATTGTTGGGTCACTTTACCCTACACTTCGTAGATTTGGGTGACCTGTTTCACAAAAGGTACAGAACCGTTCACGTGACGTAAACGTGAACGTGACGTGACTGTTCGTACCAAGCCGTTTATGACTCTGTGTTTGTACTCGATAGCTTTAGGCTTGACGATAGCGTGGTTTAACAATCATTTAAGACCATCTCGAGTTATGGTTTAAAAATAAAATGATACTTCATTAGTTCATTTGATAGATGTATCAATCTAGACCATGGCACGCGACCGAGACATGCGTATGTGTTGTGACTAGACCAGGCCTAGTTCGGCCAGGACTCGGTCGCCTAGCAAGGCCTTATTTCTGTGCGTCATGCATGCCAAACTTATCAGGGCCAAATAATTCAACATCAAGTCATCATGTAGAAGTACTAAAGTTACAGTAAGGCTAAAGCCTAAAGTCGAGGCTCTACAATTTTGATGCAACATGTCATTTGTAAGTTTTCTCCAGATAGTTGCATGCCTTGCATTGTAAAATTTGTATTCAAATGATTGTGATTTAATCAATTCAATATGGGCTCAGATTTAAGAATCAGGTGTAACATAGTTTTTAATTGTGTCCATGTTAAGTTTTTACTTTATACAATTTTTTTTTTTCATTAGCAAAGCATGGGTAATAAATCTCTGTCCATTCCTTTCTTTTATCAACAGGTTTCAATTTAGCTAGACAGCCTCCATCAAGTGCCTTGACGAAGGAACACCAAATGAAAGCTTTGAAGAGTAGGACAACACTTGGACCAACCATTTACAATCTATACAGTAAGTTTGATAGAACATAGATATAGTTGAAGATGTTATTGCTATTTGTCAGTACTTGAACTTGTGTAATAACTTATATTTTAAGTCTGGCCTTGGGCTTGGGCTTGGGCTTTGGCATGCTTGAGACTGAGTGATGCACATGCAGATCACAATGAAATAGGCCTAGCTGAACTGAAGGTCTAGGCCTAGGTCTAACTAGTCTAGCCTAACTAGGCTAGCTAGACTCTAGTCCTGGTCGAGTCACAAAGGACGAAGTGTATGAGTTTATGACTCTGTATCTGTACTCTGTAGCTTTGGGCTTGGCGGTAGCGTGGTCTAACAATCATTTAAGACCATCTCAAGTCATTAGTAGTCGTGGTTTAAAAATAAAATGATACTTCATTTGAAGTATCTAGACCATGGAACGCGACAGAGACAGGCGTATGCGTTGTCACTAGGCCAGGCCTAGTTAGGCCAGGACTCGGTTGCCTAGCAAGGCCTTATTTCTGTGCGTCATGCATGCCAAACTTATCTGGGCCAAATAATTCAACATCAAGTCATCAGGTAGAAGTACTAAAGCTAAAGTTAAGGCTAAAGTTAAGAGGCTCTACAATTTTGATGCAACATGTAATTTGTGAGTTTTCTCCAGATTCTTTTTTTTAGATGCATGCCTTGCAATCTTGCATGGTATTCAAATTCTTGTGTTTTAATAAATTAAATATGGGCTCAGATTAAAGAATTATGTGTATACATAGTTTTAATAGTGTCTATGTTAAGTTTGTACTTGATACAATTTATTTTTTCATTAGCAAAGCATGGGTAATACATCTCTGTCCATTTATTTATTTTATCAACAGGTTACAATCTAGCTGGACAGCCTCCATCAAGTGCCTGCCTTGACGAAGGAACACCAAGGAAAACCTTTGAGGAGTTAACTACATGGACAACACTTAGACCAACCATTCACAATCTATACAGTAAGTTTGGTAGAACATGTAGATATAGTTGACACTTGCCTTGAAGATGTTATTGTCATTTGTCAGTACTTGAACTTGTGTAATCAATTCACAAACTACAGCAACATTATGCACATTTCAATACTCAAATTCAAATTTGGTCTGCATAATTCAGGGTACAAATTAATATCTAATATTGGAGTTTTATATACTTTGTGTCTGTTTGGTGATGCACTTATAGCACAGTGGTGTAGCATGGTCCAACTGAATTGGAGCACTGAAATAATTTGAGGACACACTACACATTTTATTTGTTTTGTTTTTTAATTTTACCGTACCCCCCCCCCCCTCCCCTCAGTGAAGGGGGGGGGGGGGCAATGTTCCGCCAGAGCTATATACGCCACTTATGTTTGCAACATTAAAATAAAAATGATATCAAATTATCTGTGTTTTTTCTTTATCGTTTTTTTCAGCTGCGTTGAAGGATCTGAATTGTATGGTGACTGTCAGAAGTAAGCAATGTACCAAGATCTAAAGCAGCTTGAGTTGTCCTTGTAAAATTAACATAGTTTGTATGTCTTGCATCATAAAACGTATGTAAACTATAATGTAGGATGGTTACTAAAGTTAAGTTTGACTCATCTATCCCTTTAACAAGAAATAAAGTAAATAATGCATGATATCATTTAATGTTAACCACTATATCATCAAGGCGGATAATAATGCATTATCAGTCTTACTTTATTTCTTGTTAATAGGAACTCCAAACATGGACATTACATATAGGACGTGTACATGTGGGAATTCTTCAACTACTTTTAATATTGCTGGAAGAGATCGAGCCCTTGAGTGCACATGTTTTAACATTTCTTGCTTAAAGAATGAAATGGTCATGTTTTCAAATGGACTATCAAATTTGAACTACAAAGGCCTATTTGGAGAATAGTATGGGAGTAGATCACCCCCCCCCCCCCTCCCCCGGCCCCCCGCCCCCGGCCCCCCAGGTTTACCTAACCAAAGCCATGAGATGTAAAAACTCACCGCACTTTTATATTTAGAAACTCACAAAAATGAGCACAACTTCAAACAAAAAAGGAGAAATCTAAGGGGGGTATTCCCCTGTTCTCCGACCTTCTGCTCCACCTCTACCCCCCCCCCCTCCTTTATCCAACCCCTGCCACGAAATGTACACAGTCATCATACGGTAATATACGAAACATTTTTTGTTTTGTTTATGAGCACTCTTTCAGCAACAAAATAAAAATTGAGGCCGGGGGGGGGGGGTCCCCCTTTTCTCCATTCCACCCCCCCCCCTGTTTACCCAATCCCTGCCATGAAATGTACAACATCATAGTACACTTATATAGTAATATATTAGCAAACAGAATCAGTAAGTGAAACTTTTGACACAGGAGGAAAGTGAGGGGGGGGGGGGGGTCCCCCTCTCATTTACCCCACAATATATTGGTAGACATTTTTAATCTTTCAGGTCACTTTTTATCCTGAAAGTATCAAGTCATGTTATATACCCATACAATGGTGTAAACCCCTCCCCTTTTTTTCAAGACCCTCTCACGCCCCTCAAGGTCATAATTACTTCCACGGGGGAAATTAAACGTTATGATGATATGAATTAACTGTGAAAATTTCACATTTCTTTCACTTTGTGCACAATTGTTATGATTTCAACTATTGAGATGTGTGTTTCTCAGGGGGACTCGAATGGGAATGTCCCACAGTGGTATATACCCAATGTGATATTGCCAACATATTGGTATAAATCTTTTTGGAATGTCATTCAGTTAAATGTGGAAGCTCCAAGTATTTTTTTGGAGATAGACACTTAACTATGGTGGCCCAGAAGGGACATCGTGAATCGTGAATTTGGATTCACGATTCACGATGAGATTTGCAAATTCGTGAATTTGGATTCACGATTCACGATGAGATTTGCAAATTCGTGAATGTTATCGTGAACTTTGTTGCAATATTCACGATCAAATTTGCAAAATCGCACATTTTCTCGTGAACTTTGTTGCAATATTCACGATGAAATTCGCAAAATCGTGAACTTTATCGTGAACTTTGTTGCAATATTCACGATGAAATTTGCAAAATCGTGAACTTTATCGTGAATTTTGTTCTGATCATCTGGGCGGTACCAATGGTTTAATCAAATATAACAAAGAACAGGACTACTATAATAGGGACGGGAGAAGGAGGGCATAACAATGTTTTCTGGATGGCTAGGGGTAGCCAATGGGTAGCCAGTGGGGGAAGGGGGGGGGGGCGGGTTAAGGGATATAACGGAGTATATATTACCTACTCGGTTTGAGGGGATTTAATTAAATTTGAACAAAGAATGTGACTAATACGGGGAGGGCCGGGAGAAAGGGGGAGAGCATAATAATGTTTTCTGGATGGCTGTTTAGTAGCCAAGGGGTGACCGGGGGGGGGGGGGGGGTGGGGGGGTTAACAGGATATAAAACAAGTGTATATTATCTTCTTGGTTTGAGGGGGTTAAATTAGAATAATATGAACAGAGAATGGGACTACTATAGGGAGGGGAGAAAGGGGGACTCGTTTTCTGGATGACCGGGGGTAGCCAGGGGGGGGGGGGGGGGGTGAGGCTGCAGCTGGTTAAGGCGGATATAAAGGAGTATATTTTATCTCCTAGGTTGAGGGGGTCTTATTGAAAAGTAGTCCTATTCACTGTTCAGTTTATTTCTATTAAACCCCCTCAAACCAATGAGGTAATATATACTCCTTTATATCCCCTTAACCCGCACCCCCATGACAACCCATAGCCATCCATATAACATTATTATGCTCTCCCGCTTTCTCCCCTCCCCATATTAGTAGTCCCATTCTGTGTTCATATTTAATTAAGCCCCCTCAAACCGAGGAGGTAATATACTCTTAACTAATATCCCCTTAACTAGCACCCCCTCCCCCTCCCCCTTGCTGGCTACCCCTTTGCTACCCCTAGTCCTCCATAAAACATTGTTATGCCCTCCTCCTTCTCCCCTCCCTTAGTTTAATCCAATTCTCTTTTCATGTCAAATAAACCCCCTTGTAACGGTTATCCGTTGAAGCAAGTACAAACAAATTCGCGACGATCTTATGCGATTGTATTTGACATGAACAGAGAATTGGATTATAGGGAGGGGAGAAGGAGGAGGGCATAACAGTGTTTTATGGAGGGCTAGGGGTAGCAAAGGGGTAGCAAAGGGAGGAGGGGGTGCTAGTTAAGGGGATATTAGTTAAGAGTATATTACCTCCTCGGTTTGAGGGGGCTTAATTAAATATGAACACAGAATGGGACTACTGATATGGGGAGGGGAGAAAGCGGGAGAGCATAATAATGTTTTATGGATGGCTATGGATTGTCATGGGGGTGCGGGTTAAGGGGATATAAAGGAGTATATATTACCTCATTGGTTTGAGGGGGTTTAATTGAAATAAACTGAACAGGGAATAGGACTACTTTTTAATAACCGCCTTAACCAGCTGCAGCTGCAGCACCCCCCCCCCCCCCCCCCCCCGGCTACCCCTGGTCATCCAGAAAACGAGTCCCCCTTTCTCCCCTCCCTATAGTAGTCCCATTCTCTGTTCATATTATTCTAATTTAACCCAAGTTCAAGTTCAAGTTCAGTTTATTTAACACTTCATAAAAACAACAAATTGACAAGGTAAGAACAAAAGAAAATCAAGGAATACAAGTTCTACATACAAAGTATACAAAATACGGACAAAATTATAAAGTGTAAGGAGTCGGTAGAAAGGCTGTAATTGCCTTATGTAAAACCGACCCCTGTAAAGAAAAGTAACATGCATACAAACAATACATCTAGGTAAATATACAATAATAAAAGCCCCTTGTCTTGATGGGGTATAAATGTAATGCACGTTATAAATTATCCATATAATATTCAAACATGATGCTCACTCATACTCTCGCACACACACACACACACACACACACACACACATACACACACACAAACCCATTCACAAACACAAATACCTGACGTGCTGGTTGTTAAAAGATTAAAATAAAAAAAAAAGCAAAATGTAAAATATCATACGAAATTCATGATTGCACAGAATATTTACTTAGCAACAAGCGTTTATACGAAAGCTTAAAAGCATTCAATGTTCTAATTGTCTTCATAAATAAGGGCATATCATTCCACAATTTTGGTCCTTGGAAAAAAATAGATTTTTTATATGAGGATGTTCGTATCTGGGGTAAATGAAAATTAGTAGAATTTCTTGTATCATAGTTATGAAAGGCATTATTTAACTCATAATAGCTTAATAAAGTTGCAGGGAGCATTTTATTATTACATAAAAACATCTGTATTGCACTTTGTAGTAAATAAATATCATATATTGTTAATACAGATAGATTAAAAAATATTGGGATAGAATGAGCCCTATATGACGAATGTGATATAATTCTTACTGCCCTCTTTTGGAATTTAAACAATCTCTGCATATTTTGTTCACTAGAATTTGCCCAGGCAAGAATACAATAATTAAAATATGGGACTATAAGAGTATTATATACTAATAATAACAAAGCATTAGGATATGACTTCAACCTATTCATGACCCCAATATTTGTAGAGATTTTATTACAGATGACACCAGTGTGTTCCTTCCATGTTAAACAGTCATCGATAATTACACCAAGGAATTTCACATGTGAAACCCGTGTTATTCTTGATGCATTTATATTAATAATTATATCATCTTTATCTATAAATTTATTTGTAAAAATCATATAGTTAGTTTTGGTAAGATTTAAAACTAACTTATTTGCCTGCAACCATTCAATTAATTTAGCAACTTCATTAATAAATACATTTTGCAAAACATCAAATTGAGGATGGAACATAAACACACTGGTGTCATCTGCAAACTGAATAAATTGAAGTTTATCTGAAATATTGCACATATCATTTACATATAATATAAATAATAATGGTCCTAAGATAGAGCCCTGAGGGACGCCACATCTCATGCTTTTCTGTTGCGATTGTATATTATCTATTTCAACATATTGCTTTATATCAATTAAATAACTTTGAAACCATTCTAACAATGTACCACGTATTCCATAGTTAGAAAGTTTATACAATAGTATCGAGTGATCTAGCGTGTCAAACGCCTTACTGAGATCTAAAAATAGACCTATCATTATCTCTTTCTTATCAAAAACGTCAACAACCTTATGAATAAACTCCAGTAGAGCATGAGATGTGGAATGCCCACTTCTAAAACCGTACTGGTTATTTGTAATAATATTGCACTGAGTTAAAAATTTAAATAATCTATTATATACAAATTTTTCTAAAACTTTCGAAAATAATGGTAAAATAGAGATAGGGCGATAATTAGATACATCATCTATAGGACCATTTTTATAAATAGGCACAACTCTAGCAATTTTTAATTTTGTTGGCACAACCCCTGTGGATAATGATAAGTTTAAAATATGACATAATGGGTAGCAAATTACATGAACAATCTTTTTTACTATATTAACACGTATACCATCATATCCACTGCTTTTTCCATTTTTAAAATTACATATTATTTCAATAATTTCTTTTGGTGTAATGGGACAAAAAAAGGCAGTAGTATCATTTTTTTGTTAGATATTTATCAAAATTGTATGCATTGTCAAATTGAGATGAAAGCCTTGGGCCAATATCAATAAAAAAATCATTAAAAGTATTACAAATATCATAAGGGGTTTCTGCAGTTTGATTATCACATACTATTTTATTAGGAGGTGCACATTTTTTAGAGTTACTATTAAGCATTTCATTTATCGTTTTCCACATTTTCTTCATATTACCAATGACAGATGTGTATTTATCCATATAATATTTATTTTTGACTTTTTTAATTTCCTTTGTGACCATATTTCGATATTTTTTATACACAGAAAATCTATAATCAGTTCGATTCTTAATGTATTTCTTATATAATTTATTCTTTTTCCTACACATCTTCTTTAAACTGAATGTAAACCACAGTTTATCTTTTTGTTTTCTTTTTTTTGCCTTTTTTTAGTGGAAAACAATAATCATAAATGCGTAAAAATTTACTTAAAAACAATTCATAAGCAACATTTGCATCCTCACTTAATACAGTCCAATCAGAATTACCAATAATTTCAACAAACTTATTCATATTTTCTTGTTTAAAATCACGAACATAAAAATCAGTCGATTCCTGTTTATTCATCTTGGGACATAATTTAGAGATAAAGTATATAGGTAAATGGTCAATTATATCCACAAGAAATATACCAGCATGTATGCATTCTAAATTGTTTGATTAATATTGTAATCCCCAATTAAATACAATATCTTATTTTCTCTATTTACAATATCTAAAACGGGTACAAATTCCTCTAAAAATGATTGAACAGAATGTGTCGGTGGTCGATATATTACACCTAAAATAATATTCTTTTGTGGGTTATTTATTTCTACAAAAATAGATTCCATACAGGAATTATTCACATCTAAATCATATCGTCTAAAAAATTCAAAATCATTTTTTACATAAACACCTACCCCACCACCTCGTTTACCTTCTGCCCTACCATTCACACAAAGTGTATAATCATCAATATCATAATACGAATCATATTCAGATAACCATGTCTCTGTTACACCAATTATTGAAAACCTCCTTTGAACACTATCTAAAAACAATCTCATGTCATCAAAATTACTATTCAAACTTCTACAGTTAATGTGTACACAAGAAAACTCATCAGATCGGGGGTTATCATCAGATAATTTATGAATGAATTCATTATACTCTTCAGGTGTATAATAAGATTGCACTGGTCCAACATTGCCGTCTACCTCATGTAAAGGAGATAAAAATTCAGAAACATTTTGCAAGTTTATAGAATGTAAAAAGTTTAAAATGTCAGCACGATCAGGCATCATACATCAACACATGTAAATCAAAACACTGAAAAACACACACACACAAAGACAATACACGCATAAAAAAATGTGGGTTAAAAAAAAAAAAAAAAAAATTTAAAACAAGTTTGGAAGAAATGTGATTAAAACAAAACACCTATAATCTTCCGGGAAACCGTATATTTCGATATTTAAATTCTCATGTAATTGCCCTTTTAAAACAATAAATAATTGAACAATAAATTAGTAGGATAAAATATGTTCAAAATATATTACCATGTGTAAAATTCATTTCAAATGTTTCTCAGGTCAGAGTGGCAAGATATCAGTCTTTTCCTCTCCATGTTGTTCGAGTCTTTCACCGTCACGAAAATCCTCCCATCGACGGACCATGTATGACAGGTTTTCGTGTGTTTGTGAGCAGCGGTGAGAAGCTTGGCATTTGTTGCGGTAAGATCTTCAACAATGATAGTTCGTGTTCCTTTGAGCTTTCGCCTCTCTTTGATCAAAACTTGTTTAGGCTTGTAGGATTTGAATTTCACAATGATGGGTCGCGGTGGGTCAGATCTTGAAGTGTTAGAACGCAAGGCATCTACGTAGCGCTTCTGCTGACCTGGTGGTTTTCCTATCCTGTGCGATCGGTCTATATCGCGTGGAGACAGCTGCACACCAATCTGTTGGGCAAGCTCGCAAACCACCTCGTCGGTGTTTTCACCATCCTTCTCAGCAATACCCAGGACTCTGATGTTGTTGCGCCTTGAGTACTGCTCCAAGTTGTTGAGGCTGGCAGTCATCCCACTGATCTTCTCTTCATGGGCGTCGATCTTCGTCTGCAGCTGCTGAAGCTCTGCGAACTTGTTGTCAATGGTCACCTGGATGTCGTGAAAGGTCGACACATTGCGTTCGATGAGCTCACTGAGCTTCCTCTCGCTCCTCTCTGTCAGATCTTGATACTGAAATTACCAAGTCTGATTTGATAGATGTGGTTCTGTTATAAATATGAGATTACTATGCAAAGAAATAAGGCACGACATGCGGAAGATATAATTTAAGATATTTTGTTTATTAACATGAAACCATCATTGGTTTGAAATTAACACATACTATAGTATATAAATCAATATGACAGCACATACTAGGCAATCGTTTTACAGGCTGAATCAAACAAAACAAAAGTAATTGGATCCAATTAATGAACTAAACAAAACATAATTTACCTGGCGCCATAAATCACAAAATAATAATAATCAGGGGTAGTTGAGTTACATTATTATTTCTGTTATGCCTTATGGGGATAAATACTGGGTGAATAGCACCTTAAGAGTTCTGGAGAGGTTGCAGACCCAGTCTGCGTAGAAAAAACATGAAGGTACGGGCGTCGGCTGTAGTAGCTCTCGCGAGAGTTCATTGCGTCGAAGTTGCAGACCCAGTCTGCAATGATGTGAAGCGCGCGGTGGTTGGATTCCCCATGACGAGCGTCGTGGGTGACGATCGACGACTGCACCGCGATACTGTGGACATCTAGGCCCGTAGTCGAAATGACTGGAGTTGCGGAGTCGTGCCGGAGCCGGTTCGAAGACCCAGTGGTGCCAACGCGGAGCCGGATGGAAGCCGGTATGACGGTTGGATCATCGGAGCTCGGGTCGGATGAACGGCGGATTGGAGATCTCCGTTGTAGCTTGGCGTGACATAGCCCGGAGTTAGAGATACTCGGTGGAGTTGAAGATGCTCGTTAGAGCCGAAATTAGAGATACTCGGTGGAGTTGAAGATGCTCGTTAGAGCCGAAGTTAGAGTTGACGATAGTCGTAGAGCCGAAGTTAGAGTTGACGATAGTCGTAGAGCCGAAGTTAGAGTTGACGATAGTCGTAGAGCCGAAGTTAGAGTTGACGATAGTCGTAGAGCCGAAGTTAGAGTTGACGATATTCGTAGATACCTCATTGAAGCTTGAAGTTAGACATTAGTAGAGCTGAACATAGTCGTTGAGCCCAGCTGGTTCCTAATGGGGGAAGGTTAAAGCCAATAGTTCATAACATTTGCTTCCTCCGTTTACAATTAAACACCAGCTATCACATACTGATTATAAAACTGATTATGACAATGAATATATGTATTGTATAGCCATAATCATAAACATGAAACACATGTATACAATTTAACACATCATATAATGCAAAAGTAATTTGTGAAGTCATCTAATCTTCACATATATTACATACAAAAGGCGTAATTTCTACAATCATTATATCCAAATGCCTCGCATAAATAATTAGGAAATATGCAATATGTCCATGCTATTTCATTGCATAAGACTTTTTTTTATATCAAGGAGTTATATTTATTGAATCAAAAAGCCTCACATAAATACGGAGAATTTAATTCATTCATGCTGTTTAGTTGCATATTTTCTTAACATAAAATAAATCAGGCTTTCAAAGCATCAATGAAATACAAATACACTTTAAAGTTAATGTGCTTTAAAGTTTTGACATTATAAACTAATAACCGTATGCATAAATATTAACTCATCTCAAATATATATAGAATTGTCAAATCATATAATTAAGCTGGTACAGTATTGAGTGTATGAGCTATATATAAATATAACATACATGTACATGTATTACTAAACTTCTACACAATGAAATCATTCAACAAAACTTACAGATTTTTGGTGACAGATGCCGATGAAGAGGTATGGTGACGGCAAGGTGGAGGAGGCTTTACCCAGCATCATGGTGTTTGGATTGCTGGGTGCTTTCCGGCATAAAATTAACTAATACTCTAGCCCAACATCAGGCTGGTATCTGGTGTATCACCTGCTCAAATTCACGACCTTCCATACTCAGTGACTGATGCTATCTGTGTCATTTGACTATTCTCTCACATCCACTATAACTTACAGTACCCAAATCCAACGCACATGAACAAAAGGATGTTCCCGCCCAAAATCATACTAAATGCAACTTACTGGAGGTGACCCAATCACACAAAACTAGTCGATACCAGTTCCTTTCTTATTTACTACCCTGGATAGGTACTAAGCATTACATACCAAAACTATTCAACCATCCCTTTGAATGAACAACTGTCACGATTATCCTATCTAAACTTCTCACATGTACAATAAACATTCAGCTTCTGTACACACTATCTCTATACAATTCTCACTTTGCATGAACACACTCCCTATTATTAAATCAGGGATATCCCTGGTTCCATCTCAAGCTAAACCATATACAATAACCCTTCACAGTGAGCTTGTGTGCACACTAAATATATACAAATCCGGGGCCTTATTGCCTAAAACACATGCTCACACATTAAATAAAAAGGAAGCATTCACACATGACTGAATTTATGGTCAAGTGTGGATGCCCAAATTTCTTAAAACGAAGTCACTCTGTGACAATATCCCCCACCTTCAAGAAATTTCTATAATTTCAAAAAGAAAGTAAGCTCTGACAGTTTGTCCCAAAACAACAACCTACAAAAATAAAGTTTCAACAAGAAATAAACTTGTACTTTCAATTCGTCTTGCAGTCCTTCAAACATTACGTGTCTCTCTCTTTCCTTCCTGTCAAAATATATGCAATTAAATTATTACTGCAAGAACACAAAAGAAATATAAAATATATTTCCAAGAAAATTATAGAGAGTCGAAATACCGCTTTCTCATTTCCAAGTTTTTGCCCTTCTTTCAAAACAAAAACAAAATCTGAAAACAAAACAGAAATGCATCATAATCCGTCGTCAGTTCAATTCCAAGAGTCGGCAATCATGTCAATCGCAATAAATTTATATCTGAAAGAGAAATAACTGAATCCGTTATTAATCATCAGCTCCATTCCCAAATTCAGAAAAATCTGTCAATCATATAAAGAAACATATATGAAAAAGGGGAAGTAGCAAATCTCTTTTCCACGATTCAGAAATCTTCTCATTCATAGCAGGATATCTATCTGCAAAAAATTAATAAGGAAATCCATCGTCAGTTTTTTTCTAAGATAAAGATATCCTGTCAATCATATAAAGAAACTGATACAAAAAAGGAAAATACAAAATTTGTTGTCAGTTCCGTTCCAATGTCAGAAAATCTATGAAACCTGCAATCAAAAATCCATGTTAGTGTTTAATTAATAGATATCACTTTTCCTTAACCCTTCTGCCCCACCTGACAAGCAATGTCTTCAAGTCATCACTTCTGTGACACTTCCAAAAGTCACATCTGAGCAAGAGGAGAAAGATCCAAAAGCGCCACATGCCTCTAGAGCTAACGAGGTCACATCCTTCATGACCAGAAGTGGTCACATGCACTCCCAAGTGCACCAAGATCAACGTGCCAACAACAGAGGAGAGGCAATCCTCCCATACATCACCTCTCACTTCATCTGAGAACACAACGATGTCAGGATTCACTTCACCAACATCACTCCCTCTCCCATCTACAACCCAACCTGTGAAGCTGGTTGTATCCATCTTGTCAGCATCCTGATCACCACCGAAACTTCTGTCGCTGACCTGACAAACATCCTGTGTAATATACACACCAACTGATCGAGACAACTCCCTAGACATCACATCAGACTCATCTGCATTAGACTTGGTCTGAAAATTCGTCAGTGTAGACTGAAATTCCACACCATCCTCTGAAGCGTCCATCAATCGAACTAGTTCTGACTTCATCCAAGAAGTTGAACCATCACATGTAGAAGAAAATCCTACAGAAACTTGTGAAGACAACTCTTCACATCCAGAAACTTGTGAAGACAACTCATCACATCCAGAAACTTGTGAAGACAACTCTTCACATCCTGAAACTTGTGAAGACAATTCTGCACAGCCAGAAACTTGTGAAGACAACTCTTCACAACCGGAAACTTGTGAAGACAACTCTTCACATCCAGAAACTTGTGAAGACAATTCTTCACACTCTACCACAGACTCACTTGAAATGATCTTGGTAGAATTCAGTGTAGACTGCACTTCCACACCTTCAGACGGAGACCTAATCTCCTGAATACTTCCCTGGGAAGATTCCAAAAGTCCTTCAGAACAAGAACTGCAACATGATTCCAACGAATCAAAATATGCAGCTTCCACCTGCGACACATCAAGGGGAAACACATCACTCCCATCTCGAGATTCCAAAATTCCATTAGAACTCTCACCCGATTGCAATGAATCAAAATCTGCCGCTTCCACATGCGACACATCAAGGGGACACACATCACACCCATCTTGAGTTTCCGCTGCTCCCTGGGAAGATGCTAGCGAACCAACCTCTCGATGCACTGGAAATACATCATCAGCTGACACAACATCATACAGTGGTTTGGGTACCTGTTGGGGCGGCCTGGAAATTACCTGCCTCGTCTGTTCCATTACGTCCACTGCTGCAGTTGCTCGATGATAGTCTGGCTTACAGTTCACATCTGGGTCGTCTGGTCCCCTGCCGGACATCAGTCACATCACCAAGTATAAGGTCATACACAGGGGAAAGCATACAAAGAGCATCAATCTTACCGTTGAAGAAAGGAGTATCAATCTCTATGCTCGCCACTGGGAAGACCTTGGCTGTCCCGTCTACAAGCACGCAAGTCCGCTGCTCTCCAGTAAACTGTTCATCTCGTACAAGGTCACGCCTCACCGCCACAATTGAACAGCCAGTGTTCCGTAGCACCTGTACAAGTCTCCCACTAACCATCCCATTACAGACTGGCAACACGTCTCGACGCACATCACATGCCTCTGCGGAAAGTACGGAAAGACTATCTCCCGATGCTAACTTAACTGCCGTTCCAATATTAGTGAGGTTCTCCTCTACAAGCGGTGACACCTGGACAACTCGACAGAGCCCCTCCTGATGAGCTTCTTCCCGTGGGTCTGGAGGGTCGGCTGTACCTGTATACTGTTTAGCCTTTGGTGCAACATTTGCATCCCTGCCCTGGGTAAGACTGGTGCCCATCTCACGTAGACTCTGCTTGCTCCAACACTGCCATGAGAGATGACCTTCTTTATTACAAAGAAAACATGTTACTGACTTTTTAGACTGGTTATGTTTTTGACTTGCATCTTGTTTAGTTACGTTAGTATCATTCTTATTACTGAACTGCTGGGCTCCATTTATTTCATTTTCTCGTCTTAGTTCCTCTAACCTAATTTGTTGAGGTAGCACCTCAATTTCATTTTCTTTTCTAAGTTTCTCTAACCTTTTCCGTTGGGAGACTAAATCATCTAACTTTTTCCTTTGGGCGACTAAATGAATTTCTAACCTTACTTGCTCAAATTGCTCTGCTCTTTCACATCTCGCCTCTTCCAAACATTCATCCACGTATGCCTTTAAATCTAAACCACTCAAACCAAACTTCTCTCCTTGTGCAATGTACCTGTCTCTCTCCATACTGAAGGATACACCAGAAAACAAATTTTCGCACTTACCGCGCTGCATCTAACTATGCCGCGGTGTGCTCTTACCGGCCCCTGCAGAACTTGGAACACCAAGCTGGGTAAAGCCTCTGTGCCTTGATCTGCGCCAGTCAACCATCTAGTGAACCTTCAATACTTAGAACAGAGAAGAACAATGTAACATTAATACACACAAATAATAGTTTGTTTAAGAAGCCATATATATTTTGTCATAGTAATCACTTTATAGTTTAACCCGATCTATCAGAAAGAAGGAGTCCCTTCGTAATCACTTGTCACTCGTGGTCGCCAATTGTCAGATCTTGATACTGAAATTACCAAGTCTGATTTGATAGATGTGGTTCTGTTATAAATATGAGATTACTATGCAAAGAAATAAGGCACGACATGCGGAAGATATAATTTAAGATATTTTGTTTATTAACATGAAACCATCATTGGTTTGAAATTAACACATACTATAGTATATAAATCAATATGACAGCACATACTAGGCAATCGTTTTACAGGCTGAATCAAACAAAACAAAAGTAATTGGATCCAATTAATGAACTAAACAAAACATAATTTACCTGGCGCCATAAATCACAAAATAATAATAATCAGGGGTAGTTGAGTTACATTATTATTTCTGTTATGCCTTATGGGGATAAATACTGGGTGAATAGCACCTTAAGAGTTCTGGAGAGGTTGCAGACCCAGTCTGCGTAGAAAAAACATGAAGGTACGGGCGTCGGCTGTAGTAGCTCTCGCGAGAGTTCATTGCGTCGAAGTTGCAGACCCAGTCTGCAATGATGTGAAGCGCGCGGTGGTTGGATTCCCCATGACGAGCGTCGTGGGTGACGATCGACGACTGCACCGCGATACTGTGGACATCTAGGCCCGTAGTCGAAATGACTGGAGTTGCGGAGTCGTGCCGGAGCCGGTTCGAAGACCCAGTGGTGCCAACGCGGAGCCGGATGGAAGCCGGTATGACGGTTGGATCATCGGAGCTCGGGTCGGATGAACGGCGGATTGGAGATCTCCGTTGTAGCTTGGCGTGACATAGCCCGGAGTTAGAGATACTCGGTGGAGTTGAAGATGCTCGTTAGAGCCGAAATTAGAGATACTCGGTGGAGTTGAAGATGCTCGTTAGAGCCGAAGTTAGAGTTGACGATAGTCGTAGAGCCGAAGTTAGAGTTGACGATAGTCGTAGAGCCGAAGTTAGAGTTGACGATAGTCGTAGAGCCGAAGTTAGAGTTGACGATAGTCGTAGAGCCGAAGTTAGAGTTGACGATATTCGTAGATACCTCATTGAAGCTTGAAGTTAGACATTAGTAGAGCTGAACATAGTCGTTGAGCCCAGCTGGTTCCTAATGGGGGAAGGTTAAAGCCAATAGTTCATAACATTTGCTTCCTCCGTTTACAATTAAACACCAGCTATCACATACTGATTATAAAACTGATTATGACAATGAATATATGTATTGTATAGCCATAATCATAAACATGAAACACATGTATACAATTTAACACATCATATAATGCAAAAGTAATTTGTGAAGTCATCTAATCTTCACATATATTACATACAAAAGGCGTAATTTCTACAATCATTATATCCAAATGCCTCGCATAAATAATTAGGAAATATGCAATATGTCCATGCTATTTCATTGCATAAGACTTTTTTTTATATCAAGGAGTTATATTTATTGAATCAAAAAGCCTCACTTCTTCTTCTTCTTCTATAATTTTCAAAGGGCTATAATGCAGCCTATCTCGAAGATGATAAATACGGAGAATTTAATTCATTCATGCTGTTTAGTTGCATATTTTCTTAACATAAAATAAATCAGGCTTTCAAAGCATCAATGAAATACAAATACACTTTAAAGTTAATGTGCTTTAAAGTTTTGACATTATAAACTAATAACCGTATGCATAAATATTAACTCATCTCAAATATATATAGAATTGTCAAATCATATAATTAAGCTGGTACAGTATTGAGTGTATGAGCTATATATAAATATAACATACATGTACATGTATTACTAAACTTCTACACAATGAAATCATTCAACAAAACTTACAGATTTTTGGTGACAGATGCCGATGAAGAGGTATGGTGACGGCAAGGTGGAGGAGGCTTTACCCAGCATCATGGTGTTTGGATTGCTGGGTGCTTTCCGGCATAAAATTAACTAATACTCTAGCCCAACATCAGGGGTATCTGGTGTATCACCTGCTCAAATTCACGACCTTCCATACTCAGTGACTGATGCTATCTGTGTCACTTGACTATTCTCTCACATCCACTATAACTTACAGTACCCAAATCCAACGCACATGAACAAAAGGATGTTCCCGCCCAAAATCATACTAAATGCAACTTACTGGAGGTGACCCAATCACACAAAACTAGTCGATACCAGTTCCCTTCTTATTTACTACCCTGGATAGGTACTAAGCATTACATACCAAAACTATTCAACCATCCCTTTGAATGAACAACTTTCACGATTGTCCTATCTAAACTTCTCACATGTACAATAAACATTCAGCTTCTGTACACACTATCTCTATACAATTCTCACTTTGCATGAACACACTCCCTATTATTAAATCAGGGATATCCCTGGTTCCATCTCAAGCTAAACCATATACAATAACCCTTAACAGTGAGCTTGTGTGCACACTAAATATATACAAATCCGGGGCCTTATTGCCTAAAACACATGCTCACACATTAAATAAAAAGGAAGCATGCACACATGACTGAATTTATGGTCAAGTGTGGATGCCCAAATTTCTTAAAACGAAGTCACTCTGTGACACTCTCCATGGCTGCTTCCAGTTTGGCATTTGAGTTTTCACTTATCCTCTGCACAATTTTCTCGATCATCTTCAAAAATGCTGAATTTTCACATAGTTCATTGACATCAATTCCTGGTGCACCACTATCAGCGTCTGCTTTTCGTGGCATAACGAAATGTCAAATCAAAATACAGTTATGGAAAGGAGTCAGTTAGTATGGCACTAAATACAAGTATACATACGATGTGATGAATCAGCGAAATGTCACTTACACCATAAGCAGTATATGGGACTGGCAAGAAGATGATGCGGTAGAAAATGTTCAGTACATGAAAAGTTACATCTGGGACTGGCAAGGTGTGGCGATCAGTCAGTGTTCAGATAATACAGACAAACTTCAGCATTCTTTGTCACAATATGCATTGATAATGTTAAAACGGTCTCCGGATGATACAGGTATACATTACGATTTAAAGTCCGACCATAATCATGGCATTTAGGTGTAGAATATGTGATGAAATAACGCAGAGTAAAAACACACAACACACATAGCGGATTTTTGGACATCGTCCAAAAATTAACCCCCTAACCCCCTCAAACCAAGAAGATAATATACACTTGTTTTATATCCTGTTAACCCCCCCCCCCCCCCCCCCCCCGGTCACCCCTTGGCTACTACACCTAGCCATCCAGAAAACATTATTATAAAACGGCTCCGGTAAATTCAGTAACGTGATTGGCTAATACCGATCACGTGGGGATTGATTACTTTTCACCACCTGCACTACCGTGCCGATACCTGTGCAACCACCGTGCCGATAGCAGCGCAACCATCGTGCCGAAGGTGTGCAACCACCGTGCCGAAGGTGCGCAACCCCGTGACGTCACAATGTTTGTTTACATAGCTCTAGCTCTACGAAGACGGAATTAAGGGAATGGATTCTATAACAGGAATAATGACTATATGACACCACAGTTTCCATGAGTTTGTTTCAAAAAGACATTTAATCTCACCACAGGGTGAGCCAACGCATGACTTCACTAGCACAAACATCGAAGTCCCGATCATCCTCCGATACGATCACAAGTCATATTCTAAACGATCATTTTTTTTTGTTTTGTAATAGTATTTTATTTTCTCTCAAACAAATTTACAACGTAAATTTACAATACAAATCATTCATATAAGTACAACAAACTAATTGTGTACAGCATTACATATACATATACAATCTGTTCTTATACATATAATGATAATCATAGTGTTTGAGAAAAAAAGAGATCTATAGTAAAACAGAGAAACAATAGCGAACTAACAGAAGAAAGATAAAAAGAAAAAGAAAAAAAAAAAAGGGGGGGGGGGGGGGGAGGCGGTAGTAAGAACTCTGTACATGGTGTCTCTGTGTCATACCCTAGTCAGAGAGTGTGTTCCATTTTCTATAATGAATTTGCAATGTTCCTCTCTGTTCAGCTATCTTTCTTTCTTCCTCTTTATTTTTCAATAATGTATCTTTAATATCTTTTATAGTTGGAGGATAATCTTTCGTTCTACTATTAACAAATATCATACTTTTTATCAACAATATAACATGATTTAATAATAATCATGAACGATCATAAACGATCATAAACGATCGCAAACGATTACAGACAAACCCCTTCAAGACAAACTTGCGAAAGTGAAGAAAAAAAAAATTTAAAATGCTTCGTTTTGTAAATTCTCTGTTCTGTAGTAACTAAATCTTAGCAGTTTCGTAAATTATATGGATATGTGGTTTGATGTTGGTAAGTTTTGTAATGGAAATTCGTAAAATTCTTTGATAATTCTCAGTTTTACGGGAAATTATCGGCAATTCCATATCGACTGCAGTTGATCTGCAGAGCTGCATGCAGAGTCAAATTCAGTGAAGCGAGTGCAGCAAGTGTTGATGAATTTTGTAAACTCTGGGTTACCAATTGTCTGTTTTCAATAATCCAGCAAAATAAACAATTCCGTGGTTGAGCTCGTTTTATAAAACAAATAATACTACTTATTATCGTGCATTGTGTAAATGCATCGCACGCGAGGGCTATGTTAGCTGTGCGGCGCACGAGGCGAAGCCGAGTGTGTAAAGCACAGCTAACTTAGCCCGAGAGATCGTGTATTATTTGTATATTATGCGCTCCCCCTTTCTCCCGGCCTTAGTCACATTCTTTGTTCATATTTAATTAAACCCCCTCAAACCGAGTAGGTAATATATACTCCGTTATATCCCCTTAACCCGCCCGCCCCCCCCCCCCCTTCCCCCACTGGCTACCCCGTCGCTACCCCTAGCCATCCAGAAAACATTGTTATGCCCTCCTTCTCCCTCCCCCCTATAGTATAGTAGTCCCGTTCTTTGTTATATATTTTGATTAAACCCTTGGTACCGCCCAGATGATCAGAACAAAATTCACGATAAAGTTCACGATAAAGTTCACGATTCTGCAAATTTCATCGTGAATATTGCAACAAAGTTCACGAGAAAATGTGCGATTTTGCAAATTTGATCGTGAATATTGCAACAAAGTTCACGATAAAATATACGAATTTGCAAATCTCATCGTGAATCGTGAATCCAAATTCACGAATTTGCAAATGTCATCGTGAATCGTGAATCCAAATTCACGATTCACGATGTCCCTTCGGGGCCACCATACTTAACTGGTTTCACTTTAAAGGGACTTAGTAATATTGTCAAAATCCTCAAATTCCAATTGGAATTCTAGAGGTACCCTCACACCTTGTTATATTCGTATTACCAAGACAATCATGGGACAGGTTTTGGTTTTTCAAATTTCCATTTCGTTAAAAAGATATTTATGATTGAAGTGTTCAGATGTTCAATTATCCACTGGACCGTTAAAACCATGTACAAAACTTTTCAACAAAGTTACTAGATCCCTTTAAATAATTCATGTTCTTCTAAATGTCATACCATTCTGTTATATTCATATTTTATGTATTGTAAATGTATTTTAAATGCAGCAGGTTTGGTATTTGTGTGTAAGAATTGTAATTTCTTAATTTAATCACATTATATAGAATTCAAATGATTAAAGTCTTAGATATAAGTTTTGGACAAACTAATGGATCACTTTTGGACTTGAATAAGAGAGCCCCTGAATTGAAATATTTTATATATATTATATATATCATTATGATACTAATATTTCATTTGAATTGCAGTAGGTTAGCTCTCCTTTTTTTAGTTTTCAATGTCATCGAACATTCAAGGAGGATTTTCCAAAACATTAGTTGTATGGTAGTTTGTTCAGGTTGCAAGCTGAAAGGCTAATGTACGATTTTAAAGCCTTTAACTGTTGAAATAAGACCTAGTAGTCATGGTGAAGAAATACTGTGTAAACCCCTTAGTATCAATATTCCATTTATCATATTCTGTATCACCATCTTTGTGTCGTTGGTTGATTGTTAGGCACTTGAAATAAATGGAGGATTTTATAAACAAACTCTATGATATTGATTATATTATATACTCCGCAAAAAAAGAAACTGGAAACTTGTATAAGACAAAATGTTTCATATTCATTTAGGATAAAATATATGATATTGTATATCAAATTAAAGATACAATTACCCTCTTCAATATTGGCATAAAATCGAGATGAAATCATTCATGCGTGACTTGTCACGGTCAATTAACCACAGCAAGGTCTGTTTTCAAAAATAGCAAAAATTTAACATCCACTCAACCATATAAATATTGATAAGCATACTCTAAAACGCTATTTTCATGACATGGCATATGTTTTCATTATAAATGTGACCTGTTCTATCTTCATCTCAATAACAAGTATAAATGAAGACAAATTGTAAACATTAAAGGTTTCGTTTTCATCCGAATTTAACAAAATGAGCAATTTCATGGCAAAGGCTTATTAGCCGAAACCACAGTTTGTGCCCTTATTTCAGCATGAAAATTGGTCCAAAATTATTTTTAAGAATTCTACCGTAGTCCAAAGATCTTCAAACCTGATGTCACCCTTGGTCAAACAGTTGGGCTGTCTTTAACATTTAATTTCTCTATGTAACTATGGTTAAAATTGCAGGGGACACGTGAAACAGACGAGCTTCATGCCTCAAAAACAGACCAGTATGATGATGCTGTCATAGCCTGGCCCTGTTTTATTGGAAAATGTGTATTTTCAGAGTTTGTTCATAACAGTAAAATTAAATAATGTCATAATCTACTTGTTGTTTTATGTGAAACGCTTACTTTCATTTCAATCGAATGTTGTGGTCCTCCATTGTTTTTGCTATTTTTGAAAACAGACCTTGCTATTATTAATTGATCATGACATTTCACGCATGGACGATCACACCTTTAATTTATACCCTGCATGTAGAGGACTAAATTTCCTTTAATTTGATATATGACAATGTACACTTTATCGTACATAAATATGAAATATTTTTACTTATACAAGTGTCCAGTTTCTTTTTTTGCGGAGTATATATTATCACCTGATTTAGTAAATACAGTACATCAGCTGCCATGTAACATTTTTGGATGTTACATGGCACTGTTAACCGGCCAATTCAGATGATAAAACAGTTGCTAACTTTGCTTTCGGGAAAATCATGGAATGTTCCCCTCCGGATTTAAAATGCTATTTCGTGAAGAAAATAAGTCTCGGGACTACGTCTCGGGACTTATTTACTCTTCCCTCAATAGCATTTAAAATCCCTCGGAGTGGAACATTCCTTGCTTTTCCCTCCACCACCAGTTAACAACTGTATAATATTGACTCTCTTCAAAGAATTCTTTCAAACAGACACAATGGAACATAGAGTATTTGTTCAATCAATGATTAACAGTATACATGTATATACTTAATGTGAATGAATTATTGTTATTATTATGTATCGTACGTACTTGTTTATATTTCAAGAGAGTGAGATTTCCCATAATTGTTCTTTAAAAATGTATTTTTGATTAATGTATTAAAGGATTGATGTTTAAACAAATATGTTCTGTTTACTTCATGATTTTCTTATCATAATACTAGTACACTTTTTATTTGAAACCCACAGAATAATCTTTGTACAAACTGACATTAATAATTTGCATGAAATATTCCCCGTGTTCACACACAAAATTTTCAGCCCTTAATCATGACTAAAGAATCAGCAGCTGACTATAGAATCAGCTTCTCATTAAAAAATCCTATGGCAAGCTCTTTGTGTAAAAACTAGATAAACTATGTTTTTCTCAGATACACTCAGTTTTTCTCAGATAAACTCAGTTAATCTCCAGATAAACGCAGTTTTATCAGAAAACTCAGTTTATTAGTTGATAAACTGAGTTCATCAGTTGATAAACTGAGTTTTGTCTGATAATGTGTTTATATGGCAAGCCCTTTGCGTAACAGCTAGATAAACCCTGTTTTTCTCAGATAAACTCAGTTTATCACCAGATAGACAGAGTCTATCAACTGATAAACTGAGTTTTTCTGATAAACTGTGTTTATCTGGAGATAAACTGAGTTTATCTGAGAAAAACTGAGTTTATCTGAGAAAACAGAGTGTATCTATTTTTTACACAAAGGGCTTGCCATTAGTCATGATTCTTTAGTCATGATTAAAGGGATGAAAATTTGTTGTTTGTGAACACGCTGTAAACGTGTGTTTAGTAGAGTTTAGTTTAAAATTGCGCTAAATCCATGTTTTGTCATAGATTATGTGTGCAAAGTTTGTCAAAGAAACCTGCTTTTCAGTCTCCAAAGTTAAAATAGTGGGTTTAGCGCCTTTTGGAAGCTCATGTGTGTGTGTGTGTGTGTGTGTGTGTTCATGCGTTTGTGTGTTGTGTCTGTTTATGCACTATACGTGTATAAAATATGTTTGTTCGTGTGTGTGTGATGTGTGTATGTACGTTTTTGCAATTGTATGGTAAAGTGAATGAATAATGTCCTAGGGTGTATGAGCATATTGGATTCATCCAACCCTTTCATTTTTTATTTTTTTGGGAGGGGGGGGGGGGGGGGGCGAGGGTAGAGTAGAATATAAACTCACATAATACTATATTTGGGGCCATTACACATAGGCATCGAAAATGGGATGAGGGCTGCTGCCCCCTCCATCCCCCACAAAGAAAAAAGAAAGAAGTGGAGGGCCGACGTGTGGGGTGGGGGAGGGGGGGGGGGGGGGCTTAAAAAGAGCCATTCCATTTCAAAGGCGCTACAGAATCATGCCTGGTGTTTCCTCGTACGAATGTATGAACCCCCTCCCCCCCCCCTTATATGTTATTTGTCTTAATGATATAGTTATGATTAATCTGTACAAACATATGAGTCTTTTACAATGAGTTAGCAAATAACATTTAACATTTCACTCATATACTGTACAATATGTCAATATAAAGTTACTAGATCTATTGAAGTTGAATTTGATTTCTAAAGGGCTAAATGCTTCTTTTCAAAGGACTATTATCACTGGATGAAGTAAACACGACCAACACGACAGTATTGAGATTGCCGTGTGTCACGTGGTGCACTGTCGTGTGTCGTGTCGTGTGTCGTGTCGTATGTCGTGTCGTGTGTCGTGTCGGGTGTCGTATCGTAATGTCGTGTCGTGTGTCGTGTCGGGTTTTGGTTTGACGGCGCCTTTTACGGTGGCCTAACTGTCCCCGTACGATGGCCTTGCGGTGTGTGTCACACCCTGCGGGCAACGCAAGGACCACGCAATGCTCCCGTACGCTCGCCTCACGCCATCCGTACGGTCCCCGTGGCAGTCTGCGAAAAGGTTTTATACCAGTTGTTTTATACAGAGCGTGTCAAAAAAAGGTAATCGAAGTTCAGAGGTCAATTATTTCAAAATTAGATATGTTCACACCTTTAATGAGATATGGAGGTAAATAGTAACTTCTTAGCTTTAATTTGATACCTTTTCTGAATCAACAATGTCACACATCGCTGAGTTCTTTGCCGTTGAAGATGACAGGTGCAAAACCCACTTTTTGCAAGTTTGGGCTTATGAATGGATTCTTGAAATGAGTGATGTCACATAACTCTTAGGGATTAGTTATCATGTTGGTGCTAAAACATCCACTTCGTGTCAACTGCGGTCCTACAAATCATCCAGATCACGGGGATATGTAAACACCTTGTTCTTAAAATATCCGAACATTAAGAAGTCAACAAAAATTAATCAGATGACCTTTGTGGCCATTCCATCTCATTTGTTATCGCAATGACCCTTTCTCCGCTGCTGCACTCCCCTAGTCCATCTGTGACTGCGACAAGGTGATGGGTTTGGGCACTGTCCTGAATTTGTCTAAATACTTCTCGCACCTGTTTGCCTAATGTGTTCCTCCAACTGATCTATCATCTAAATGTACATGTTCCCGGTTAATGTTTACTTATTTGAAGAAAAATGACTTAATCACTTGACCATTCTCAAAGTGTCTAATCCAAGTTGTCAATTTTTAACGAATGATATCAACATAAGCATTTAATTCGGGTGGATGGCAGGCCAGTGCATATTCATGTTTAAGTAAAATGTACCTAATCATGCATGATATCGGTAAATGCATTCAGCTTAACGATTTAATTAACTCGCAAACCCAACACAAATTGTTCAAATCAATGTTTTCATTAAAGTGTGGCACCATTATTGTACTTTCAAGCTTTCATTCATTAGCCCAAACTTGCAAAAAGTGTGTTTTTGGACGTGTCACCTTCACCAACAGAGAACTCAGCGATGCGTGACATTACTGATTCCGTAAAGGTGTCAGATTAAAGCTGAATAACTGCTCCTTACATATATGTCTGGTTTAAATTATGAGAATGTACCATTTTGAAATGATTGACCTTTGAACTTCAAATACCTTTTTTTTTTTAAACACCCTGTATATATCATATCTGTCACGGAGATTGAAGACAACGTTATTAAACAGATGGCGATGATTGTTCCTGAACGGCTGGGGCTGGGCTAACTGCGGATGCAGCTGAGGCGGGGGGCAACGAGAGCGAGATACCTGATGCCAGCCCTCATTCTCCATGAGCAGCAGAAGGCCCGAGAGCAGAGAACAAGAAGGACGAGGTGGGTGAAGCCCTGGCTCTTGCGGCGTGAACCACTGGGCCACTACGACAACCTCATGCAGGAGCTGATGCGTGAATTCAGGGGTGACTGCAAGGCATTTCTGCGGATGGAACCTGCAATGTTCCAGAAGATGCTGGTTCGTTTCGCTCCCAGAATCACCAAAAGCGACAGTGCCAGGCCCCCCCCCCCCCCCCCCCCCTCCCCCCTTGCGCCAGGCATGAAGCTGGCCATTACACTCGGTTCTTGGCAACGGTGTGACTCTTACCACTCGCTTGCATTCAGCTTCAGGGTGGCACATAACACCATATCACTGTTTGTGCCCAGGTGTGCGATGCAATTTGCGAAGTGTACCTATATGAGGTGTTTATGACCCCCTCAACTCCTGATGGATGGATGGAAGTGGCCCAGGGCTTCGGGAGGAGGTGGAACTTCCCTCACGCTTGCGAGCCCATCGACGGAAAAAATGTCAAGATCAAGAAGCCATCAAAGTCAGGCAGCGCATACTTTAACTACAAGGGCTTTTTTCATTGTCTTGATGGGGCTTGTAGCAGCTGACTTCCGCTTCCTGTGGGTGCGGAAGGAGCTGCCTCTGATGTAGGGATTTGTAACCGCTCTTCCCTTGAGCCCGACCTCCGTGAAGGAAGACTTGGTTTCCCTCACCCTGAGCCCCTCCCCAACGACGACCACAACGTGCCATTCTTCTTCATCGGCGATGATGCGTTCCTCCTGCGAGCATACCTTCTCCCACATGAACCTCACGCACGATGAACGAATCTTCAACTACAGGTGTTCCTGTGCCCGGAGGGTGGTTGAGAACTTACCAATCGTTTCCGGTGCCTCCTCACCACCCTCATGACTACCACCGAGACATCCACCAAGATCACCAAGGCGTTGTGTGATACTTCACAACCTGATGCGGATCCGCTTTCCTAACCTGCAGAATGCCGACGTTCACCAGGAGCAGGCGGACGGTGTGATTGTCCCAGGGGCATGGAGGATGCAGGCTACCTTGCCGACATGCAAGGTGCACAACGTGCCCCCAGGGATAACCGTGCTAACAAAGAGCTCCGGGTTCACCTCAAGCACTACTGCAATAGTGATGCCGGCAGCATTCCATAGCAGAAAGCAGCTCTCAACTGGTGAAATGTCATAATTGGATCACCAAGTGAACTCAAGAGCCAATTCACGCGATTTTCTTAAACCTGCGAAATGTTATTATGGACAATCAATTGAACTTTAGTGCCATATTATATGGGGTCATAAGAATCGGTGAACCCAAAGGGACCATGTGATTTTACTTATTAAAAAAAGTATTTCCAAACTTGCATATCACTCAGTATGTCTGCTTTATAACTGTAACGTCAGTCTGGCCGCACGGTTGCCGTATGGCCCCCCTTTGGCCGCCTTGCGGCCGCCTTGCGGGCGCCTTGCGTCTGCCTTGATATTTGTCAAATAACCTACGGCAACCGCAGGGACGCACTAAGGCGACCGTGCGTCATCACTTCAAAGGCCGTACAGCAGCCGCAGATGTTCTCTCTCCACTAATTTAAGATACGCCGTGCGGCGGCCGTGGCAAATGTGACTGCTAATGCATGTGACCGTAGGAATTCTACGGCGGCCCTATTTTTGTAATTGGCCGTAGAAATTTTTAGACCGTACGGCCGCCGTGTCAAATGTGAGCCATTAATAGGCCTTTAATAGGCCATTGTTGGGGATTAGAGTGGCCGAAGCCATGTCCTGTTTTAATTGTGATGCTTATTAAAAGTAAATCATAGAGTGACATGCAATAAATGGTGCTTGAAAGTTTAGAAAGATGCACGATTCTTGTGTTATTCGTGTAGAAGCTGACACAAATCACAAAAGTGCAAGATTTTGTTCACACCTGTGTTCATAAAATGTATGTTTCCACACCAACAATGCCAGCAATTGGCAGACACATACCATTCACCTTCTGCGTTAGGAAATTCCGTATCCATTACCGTTTGAATGATAAAAATCGGTAAAATACTTTTTGAGGTTATATGATAAAATGCTAGGAGAGGACTTTTTGTGAGTAGTGTAATAAAACGTAAGTAGACATATACATTATTGCGGTTGGCCAGGTGTGAACATATTCTTACGCAGTAAGCATTTTTAGAGATAAGTTATTCGGGTCTCTGGTAGACTCCAATTATACGAATGAGTGAGAGTGGGGCCCGTGCCCGCCCCCACCCCCGTGCCTACGCCAACGACTGAATGGACTGTATTGAATTTTCTTATTCGTAATTGTACTGGAATTGATGAACTGGTAAACATCTTTAAGCGAGTATTGATTTTTCATTATATTTGTTTGACTTAACTTGATTTAAGCCGTCCACAACATCGCTAGGATGTATGATGTATGATAGTCGCAGACACTTTTTGAAGCCGAGACCAAGTACCTTCCAAATTTTTCGATACCGAGACCAGGACCGGTCATAAATTGTCTAGACCGAGACCATGACAGGTCAAAAATCTTCGAGGCAGAGACCAATCCAGTGGTTGAGAATCCTGTAAGCGAGGGGGAGGGGGTGGGGGCGGGGGGGGGGGGGGGGTAGTCGTAGACAATTTTTGAAGCCGAGACCGAACATTTTTCCATATTTTCGAGGCCGAGACCATTGGTAATGACGGTCGAGACCGCTAAAATGTGGCTCGAGACCATCTACAGGTGGAGGGGGGAGGGGGTTCATACCCATCCCCCCAAACAAAAAGTCATTTTTGGTCAAAGGGGGGGGGGGGGGGGTTGAACCCCCCGAATCCCACCTCCTCCCTCCTCCCTCCCCTGGATACGCCTATGACTATGACCGATGACCTTTACTTGTTGACCAGTTCTTATATTCAGTAGTTGAGGCTGTTTGCTTGGGTGCGGTTCGTTATTCCGAAGGTTCGTTATTTCGAGGGGTTCGAAAGTTTATGCAGGTCGTATAGGGTGGGGAGTGGGGGGGGGGGGGGGGGTATTGACTTCCTACTTTCCTGTGGCTACTATACGTTATACTTTATTATACTTTTACTTATCCCTCGTTGTCATTTCACCCATATAAAAATATCTTAATTTGTCTTTGTATGACCCTACTTCAAACATAGAACATATTGATTAAATATTTCATGATGCATTTTATGGACAGTCATGTTTTATTGGTCTTTTTATTAAATATATTCCAAGAGATTTTTTTTAAATCGTCTTTTTTTGTCAAAATCCAAGCTGGCCACCACGATCATCGCCAAATTACGTATTCAAATTAGTTAAATTATTGGAATATTATTTTGAAATAATCCCTCTATGCCAACTATCCCTAGATACATGTTCAATTTTCTTTCATGTCCTGTTATTCAACATTTAAGTTAGTTACATTTTTCCCACTGAAATCCAACATGGTGTCAAAGATGGCCGCCAAACACACCCATGGGACACGATTTGGTCTTGGTAACATCAAAATTCTTTAACTAGACACATTCAGGTTTACAAAAATGTAAGTTAAGAAATATATCTTTTGGGTTCATGGGAAACCCCCCCCCCCCCCCCCCCCCCCCCCATTCCTCCCCAACTATGTAGATCACCTGCTAAATTACCAAATTAATGATAACATAAATGCATAAATCAATGATTCAATAAATTTTGATGGGAATACACGGGCCTGTCACTAATACGAAATTATTCAATCATTCAAGAAACGTGTGCATAAGCTCCATCTGCAGAAGACATGAAGACAGTATCTGAGGGCAGGGCAGTCAGATAATTTTAGCTGCTGTGAACCATTAATAATTGGACTATGAAGATGTTTTTTATTGCGCACTTTAGCACACGTTTCTTGAATGATTAAATAATTTCGTATCACTGCCACGCCCGTGTATTTGAGTTTGATTTATATCTCGCTTAGTGGGCTATTTGTTTACTATAGCGTATTATGAAAAAAAAATCATGTAGGATAATAAAATAATAATAGAGGTATATACCCCCACAGTTTAAAGGGATCTAGTAACTTTGTTGACATGTGTAAAAAAATGATAAGTGGTAGTTACAATGTATATCATTGTTATATGAAATGGCCATTGAGTGTTGTGATATAGTTTCAAGTTAAATTGACGTTATATGGCCGAGATATGAGCGAAAATGCAAAGTGATATTCAGTTATTTGCACTTAGTTGTACACAGTTTTCGCGGTCCAGTGGATAATTATATAATATTGACTGGCCTTGAGGGGGATACAACATATGTTGCCTGAACTAGATTCATATTGCCCGAGTCGAAGACGAGGGCAATATGGATCCGAGTGAAGGCAATATTATGTCGTATATTACCCATATCAGACATCTTGAGCAGTAACGGAAATTAGTAAAATGTAAACTTTGTATTAAACTTTGTATTTAAAAATTAAACATACCAAAAACCAAGCCTCTGCTTGATGTCACAAGTACGGCTGCGGCTTGTTTCGTGTACACACCAATGGCAAATCACTATTGCGAGTTTTTCCCCGCGGGCCAGTTCACTTTGTAAAATTTCGACTACGAATCGTGAAGCGTCCGGATGTCATATTCCCCTCTTTTTTAACACGTAAATCCCATAGGCTTTTGTGAAAGAGGGGAATATGGGAAATATTCCCCTATTTCACCTGCTGGCACTTGAAACGAGGGGAATATGATTTTGTAAAACCACAGCTCAGATGTCTGATATGGGTAATAATTCAATATATTCAGATTCAGATTCAGTTTATTCGGCAAAATAAAACAATACAAAATCAACAATCAAATTTACATTTTTTATAAATAATAGCCGGGACCTCGGAGAAGCAGCATGTGCTTGTATGTGAGGCCCCATTACAGAAAATTAAACAATTACACATTACGACTAAATGATAATAAAAACAAATATATACAAAATTACAAGTTTATGTATAGCAGTGATTTTCTAGACACACTCATACACACATTCACACAGGATAGGAAATGTGAGAGAGAGAAGAGGATCGAAGGAGATTTAGTCAGCCATGGATGACATGTTATTGAATGCATAGCGTTTGTATAGAGCTTTAAATCGAGTATATTAAGAGTGGAGCTTGATTTAACATCGCTGCTAATGGAATTCCATTCATGTACGCCGGTAAAACGAATAGAATGGGCTCTTGTTGTTAAACGTACAATGGGTTTGCGGAGGTTATGACAGCTACGAGTGGGATACGTATGAACAAAAGTATTAGTCTTAAACATATTATCAAATACTTCAGGGAGGATACCTCTATGAAATTTAAACATAAACATTAATATATTCAATTTTACAAGATGAAACAATGGAAGAGTTTTTAAATTTACAAAAAGGGGAAGTGAGTGGGTATCGAATTTACTGTTTGTTATTATACGTATGGCACGTTTCTGGAGCTTTTTTTTTTTTTATTAGTATGAGCTTTATATGTATTTCCCCATATTTCATTACAATAATTTAAATGGGGTAATCTAATACCGTTATGAATATAAAACAATACCTTGAGAGGTAAAAAAGTTTTTAATTTGTACAACAAACCTATACTTCTTGATAGCTTAGAGGAGATATTAACAGTAATATCTACCCTAATCATAAATATATTTTTAACGAAAGGGAAATTTGAAAATCCGAAACCTGTCCCATGCTTTTATTGTTAATACAAATACAACAAGGTATAAGGGAACCGCTAAAATTCCAATTCGAATTTGAGGACATTGATAATATTACTAAGTCCCTTTAATAGAGGAAATGCATGAATTACGCAATTGCGGGTTAAATAAAACTTCATCTTCTGACTTTGAACCATGTTAACTTTATCTTTCTTGGCACAATATCAATACGATTTTTCATAACAAATACAATGAGTATAATTTTAAATACAAATACACTTTAGACATTCGTGACTCGTTAGTCTATGACTCTTTGTTCAAATATTATCAGCCCCTTAAGCACCTTATCAGCACCCTATAACCCGATTAGCTGCACAAAACAAACACAAATACTCATACTAGGAATCATTCATCAGTCAAATTGAGCGCGTGGTCATTGGCAGTTTCCATTTCATTCAGGACACACCCACCATTGGCTCAATGCAGCAATACGCGTTACTCTGTGATCTTTTTGACACGGAAATATTGGTAAGTTCTAAACAAATTTAGGCCTAAGATTCCCTTCATATACGTAATGTCCAATAATTATTTTTTGACATTCCATATAAAAGATAGAATTATTGGTTAATAAAAAGAGCACTCATTTTTTCATTTAAAATCTGATAATATATCTAATCATAACTATATTTTAATCGAAAGGAAAATTTGAAAATACGAAACCTGTCCCATGCTTTTATTGTTAATACGAATACAACAAGTTATAAGGGAACCGCTAGAATTCCAATTCGAATTTGAGGACATTGATAATATTACTAAGTCCCTTTAATAGAGAAAATGCATGAATTAAGCAATTGCGGGTTAAATAAAACTTCATCTTCTGACTTTGAACCATGTTAACTTTATCTTTCTTGGCATAATATCAATACGATTTTTCATAACAAATACAATGAATATAATTTTAAATACAAATACACTTTACACATTCGTGACTCGAAAGTACTATTTTTCATCTTGTTCAAACGTGTACCTTACCCCTTTAGCACCTTTATGAGCACCCTATTATTACCCAATCAGCGGCACAAAACAAACAGAAAAAATCATACTAAGAATCATTCGTCAGTCAATTTGAGCGCGTGGTCATTGGCAGTTTCCATTTCATTCTGGACAACACCCACCATTGGCTCAATACAGCAATACACGTTACTCTGTGATCTTTTTGACACGGAAATATTGGTAAGTTCTAGAAAAATGTAGGCCTTAGATTGCCTTTATATACGTAATGTCCAATAATTCGTTTTGACATTTCATATAAAAGGTTGAATTATTGGTTTATAAATAGAGCACCCATTTTTTCACTTAAAATCTGACCAGAAGGCGTGTAAAAGTCGACCTGCCTTGATAGCTCAGTCGATAGAGTATCGCATGGACTAGTAATTCAGCCGGGTCTCTGGTTCGAGTTCCGCTACAATCAACCTTAACATATCCATTATTGATAGCATTGTGCATCTAGTCACCCTTGTATAATATACATCAATTAATCAATTAAAGGTGCACCTGTAAAGTGTGAGATAGTGCCCAACATGAATTTTGAGACTTCAATTCCATACCAAAATCATTGCTAGATACGTCTGAATGATGTGTGAACGTTTCATTGAAAAGGATCACTGCTTTCCTCATTAAACAGCGAAATTTTGCGTCTGCTTTTTCAACCGATTCTTATGACGTTATGACCGTTTATAAACGCTGTTGAGCTGAATGATATATATCTTCATACTAAAGGGCCATTTGACAAAATATGACCCTATTTCATTCTTCTCTTACCATAAGCTTATCAACACGGTAGAGAAAAGAGAAAAGTGGAAGCTCAAAGTAATTTTCTTGGAGTTAGACACTTTACAGGTGCACTTTTAACTGATATTATTGTTTCAATAATAATGTATCATATGACAGGCATCATGGTGTATATCTTGCAGTACAATAATAATCATATACCGTACAATTGTGTTTTGGGGTTGACTGTTAGTATTTGTATTCCTTTTTCTTCTTCTTTTAGATGTTCCGTATGTGCTGGTGACATGTTGTTCACATCTATCATTACTGGTATGTGTATATGAATATATTTAACTCCTATCATGCCATGAGGCTGCGCGCACGCTATTGGTATATTGCATCACACACGCGAGCACGCAATCAATTTGCTGCTCTCTTCAAGCAAGAGAGCCATCGCCTTGTTGAGTTATGCATGCATGCTCGCATTTGTAATATAGGATTTCTCGGTCGATTTCGTAAGTTTTCCACAATAAATCATTTTGTGTGCATTCAATTTCGCCGATTTTGTCACCGCAGCTGTATTTTGCAGTTCAAATTCAGTTTTTAGCATTCGAATTCATTTAACGATCATTCGAAAACATTTGTTTGCATTCGATTTAAAACGTGTTTCTATTTCGTAAAGTTGTCATTCAATTTAAAGCGAGAAAATTCGTGATTACGTAATACCGCCTTCCGTGAAATCCGTTGGCGAAATTGAATGCAAATAGCGTGTTTTGTTTAATTGAATGCTAAAATTGGTAAATCACTTGACCGAAGAGCTAAATTGTATTGAAAAAAAATAATTTTGAAATGAAATGAAATTAAAACAATTTGTTATTTTGTCATTAATCATAATATAATCATTCAGGTATGTCAACATTGCAGGTTCCACCATGGACATCCGGTTGGGACTCTTGCTTTTCATCACTTTTGGGTTGTGCACTAGTGTCATCTGTGTACCTCCAAGGCATCGCTCCACTGAAGCTGAGGATGCCACCGGCAACCTTACGTTGGTAAGCGAAACTGGAAACAAAGTCAATTACACGCCGTTTGAGAACACGTCCAGATCACCTAGTACTGTCGCGACTGACCTGATATTCAGTTCCCAGCGGACAACCCATGTGCCGCCTAAAACGGAGGAGAAAACACCATCTGCACGGGTCATGGCGGGGGCAATTATAGTTCCTATCGGTGCGTGTTTTGTTCTAATGAGTCTTATTATTTTCATGTTGCGTTATTCTATTTTCATGTACAAACCTGTGCCTTGTAGTAAATAGATCTGTTTAGTCCGCTGCCCGGACTGCCGACCGGTAGCTGACAGGCACTGTACATGTACGGTGCGGCATACTGGAACCGGTGTGGTTGACACAAGTCCCACCGCGGAATATAGCCTTGCAGCTATATTGATTTTGGTTGCAAATTTCAATTTTCAAAAATATGGTTGCAAACGAAACTAACCCTCACCCAAACCTTTAATGTGGTGGTTGCATGTTGGTGGTATGTGGTGGCTATAGTTAAATTAAGTGGCTTTCATTAAGGTTGGTGGCTAAACCCTATACAAATTGAAGTTAGTAGCAGTCCTCCAGTTGCACTGCCCGGACTGCTCCCGCGGCCGGATCAATTCCTCGACTTCAGCAGACACCTTGTTTTGGACAGAGGCGCGAGTATCACTGCTTGGTATATGAATAGCAATTTTCCCTGTCACCAGGTCTTTGAGTGAGATATGTTGTGTGTGGTATTTTGTAACTCAGCAGCAGCAGTAGTAGTAGTTGTAGTAGTAGTAGTAGTAGTAGTGGTAGTAGTAGTAGTAGTAGAAGTAGTAGTAGTAGTAGTAGTAGTAGTAGTAGTAGTAGTAGTAGTAGTAGTAGTAGTAGTAGTAGTGGTAGTATTAGAAGTAGTAGTAGTAGTAGTAGTATAATTAGTAGTAGTAGTAGTAATAGTAGTAGTAGTAGTAGTAGTAGTAGTAGTAGTAGTAGTAGTAGTAGTTGTTGTAGTAGTAGTAGCAGCAGCAGCAGCAGTAGTAGTATTATTATTAGTAGTAGTATTAGTAGTAGTAGTAGTAGTAGTAGTAGTAGTAGTTGTTGTTGCTGTCAGTGTTAATGCGTCACTCAATCCACGTTATACGGCAATTCTCAAATATCATATTGAATGCTTCACGTACAAATTTTTTAATAATTGGAAATAGAATGTTCTAAATTATATTGTTATCATAAATGTTCCTTTTCGTACAATTCTAAATGTAGACCCACACCAAAATCCATTCAAAGGTTAATCATTTCAAAAGTATACATTCTGTCAATTTCAACCAGACATGGATATAACGAGTAGTTATTCAGCTTTAATCTAATACATTTCTGGAATCAGTAATGTCACGCACCATAATTAAATGCTTATGTTGATATCATTCGTTAAAAATGGACAACTTGGATTACAAACTTTAAGGAAAGTCAAGTGATTGGGCCATTTTCCTCCAAAGAAATAAACTGGGAACATTTACATTTAGATGATACCTCAGGTGAAGGAACACATAAGGTAACAGGTGCGAGGAGTATTTAGACAGATTCAGGACAGTGCCCAAGGCCATCACCTTGTCGCTGTCACAGATGGACTAGGGGAGCTCTGACAGTGGGGAAATGGTCATTGCGATAACAAATGTGATGGAATGGCCACCAAGGTTATCTGATTATATTTTGTTGACTTCTTTATGTTTGGATATTTGAAAAATATGGTGTTTACAGCTTTTCGTGATCCTGATGGCCACAATCGACACGACGTGAATGTTTTAAAGGACAATGAAATCCAGACAACTTGTTGTATGCACTATAAGACACTAAATATAATGAATAGTCTCTGGAAATTTGAGCACAATCGGTCAATAGATAAGAATTTTCTAAAAATGTATGTTTACCCTTCGTTCGAGTTCAACATATGTTTTGTAGAATACTTTTATATATACATAACATATCATGAGTTGGGGAAATGGAAAAATGCGACTATGAAGAAAACTGTAAAAATGGGAACATTTGTGTACAAAACATATGGGGAGTTGTCCACAAACTTATCAGAGTGCGTTGAGTTCCCGATAGGTATAAATGGACATCTTCAAAGAGCCGTAGTTTTCTTGTTTCTTACCCAATTAAGTTCTAACTTTCAGAGAGTATTCTTCTTAATCTCTTCAAGACTGTGAAAGTAACATTTTGCTTGGGTTTTATTGCCCTTTAACAGCAAAATGAGAACTAATCTCATAGAGTTGTGTGACACCACTCATTTCAAGAATTCATAAGCCCAAACTTTCAAAAAGTGGGTCTTGCACATTTCATCTTCAACGGCAAATAATTCAGCGATGCGTAACATTGTTGATTAAGAAAAGGTATCAAATTAAAGCTAAGAAATTATTCTACTTATACAAATTTGTTTACTTTGAAAGTAAGTACGTATTCTGTAACATACTGCATGCTTGTTTTGTGTAATGATACTCAGTTTCATGTGAATACGGTATGATATACTGAGCGTACCAAAAAGAGGCAATCGAAGTTCAAAGGTCAATTATTTCAAAAGTAGTTATGTTCACACCTTAAATTAGATATAGATGTTAATATTCTGAAATAAATGTATTAGCTTCAATGGTGTATTTGGGCATACATTGTGCATAAGTGTGCATAAAGACCGAGTCTTGACGAAAGACTATGTACATACTGAATCTGTAAATGAAATAAATCATGCCCATAATCTTAGTTTTAAAAGGGATAGTTAAGTCGCTTCACAAAATAATTTCTGTGAGATAATGACAAACTGAGTGTACAATTTGAAAGAACATAATATTTTAATGACAGAATAAACTTAATTTGATCAAAATCGGTTTAGAAATGGCTGTAATATCCATAAACACAACCATTCGTAATAAATGTGGGGCCCCACAATTATTAGAGAATTGTAACCAGCCGTAAAAAAAAGAAAAGAAAATGCTTTCTCTTTTCAAACATTTACAAAGGAGGTTTTGAAATAGTTGTTTATCTTTCTATCTAATCACTATTTGATCAAAATATCACAGGCAAAATACTCTATTTCACATAGTTGAAACAGATGAGTGTGTAAAAATCGCCCTCTTGTGTTTTAACGGCTCTTTTTGCATGATAACACGCTTTTTACTCAGTTATTGGTAATGTTTTATTCGTTTTGAGCATGGTGGAATTATAACTATTTGTTTGTAATGTAATGGTGCTGGTTTTGGTTGCTAAAATTAAGTTTTACAAAAACTGCACACTCTTTACCAGAACTTAACTATCCCTTTAAACTGGTATGTTAAAGAATCAAAATAGGAATGTTATCATAAATGTATGTTCCCCATTTTTTACGGAATACCCAGTGTAGGTTTGCTTTATAGAGCATATCATAAATATTCAGTCCAAGTAATGCTCCGAAACATTTGCTTGTTGTGATTATCGTACATATGTAATAATCCTTAGTAACGAAATCTGTTGAATTGCAATCAAGACAAGTCATAACTATTTTAGATATGCTATTGATCTTCATATCGCCTTATATCGCCTTATATCGCCTTATATCATATTGCTGATAATTGTGTAGATAAACGAAAGCTAATCTTAAAGGTCTGGTCACATATCACCGGATATCATTAACGGACGCCCGACAGATTAAAACTTTTCGAAGTCAAAGTATCTGGTGGTGATAGTCGTCCCCATTGCAGCTTCACGTACAAAACATTCCGCCGGATAGAACAACATACATCGCCTAACAAGAAACAAAATACGAGCGAAGACGAACGGATTGAAAAATAATATTGCTCTCCGTCGGGCGTTCGTTAACCATCTCCAGTCATATGGGAACAATGTGTTTTTCTTTGTCATATCACATTGATCTTAAATACATTTTAATGATTTTACACTTGTATATGTCTTTGTATAGTGTTTGTTTTATATTTGTGTTTAAGTTTATACTTGAGTGTATTTGTACTTTTTGCTAACTTTGCCACCAGGTCCGGCCCGTGTTCGGAGACGTTTGAGGGGTTAATTGCTGTGTAGTTGGTGTTGTGCGTGTCTTGCAAGTGTGTGTGTGTGCGTGTTATCTCTTTGTTTGTGGGTAAGTGTGTATTTGTGTGTGTGTTTGTTTGTGTGTGTCTGTGTGTGTGTTTGCACGTGCGTATATGTGCGTATGTGTGTGTGTGTGTGTGCGCGTGTATCCGTGTGTACGTGTGTGTGCGTGCGTATGTGCGTGCATGTGTGTGTTTTTGTGTGTTTGGGCGCGTGTGTATGTGTGTTTGTGTGTGCCTGCTTGCGTGTTTATGCGTGCCTCCTTGTTTGAGTATATGTGTGAGTTTGTTTAGTTGTGTGCGTATGTGTATGTGTGTTTGTTTGAGTGCGTGTGTGTGTGTTTTCGTATGTGTGTGTTTGTTTGCTCGTGTGTGTGTATGTTTGTGTGTGTCTGTATGTATGATTGTGTGCGTAATGATAATTTGAGTGAGTACCTACCTACCTACCTACCCACTCACCCACCCTCCCCGGGGTGCTCCATTAAATTGCACAATATGTTGTAGGTTAGTGTTCTTGTAATATCATGAATCATGTACAAATTAATATTTATGTGTAAACAACTTTAAAAAAGAGTTTTTCACCATCATAAACGCCTGTTGGAAGACAATGAGAATATTATTATCAAAATTTAATTAGACATTGCGAAAAAACATATTCTTGAAATCACATTTTCCCTATTGTTTTGATTGTTTCCTAATGTCCATAGGGCAAAGTACCTGGGGCCCTACTGGCTTGTTGGGATGACTGGGGTCTGGGGCCCATATGTCCTATTTAAAACCCACTATGTATACTGTTTCCATCCACCCAAAACCCACTAGGTCCATAAACACATACAGTATTATATTATTAATCCATATTAAACCCACTTGGCCCATATGGGGCCAACATGGAAACCAGATGGGCTGTCCAAATTGGCCCACATACCAGCACAGTTGTAACCAGATAAAACCCAGTTGGCCCCATGATATATAGCAATCCGCGTATATAGATCAAACAGATCAAGTATTACTTAACGTGAAAAACGAACCAATTCGCAAAGCTAACAAATTTTGTATCATTATGTTGTAGGGAAGTGTTTCATTATGATCAATTATGTATGAGGTCTGATATGTGTTGAACATATCTGATAGTTGAAGGTGATACACATCAAAAAGAAAATACCAACAATCTAAAGTCATGACTTTGGAAAAACCAGCGCAAGATTAATAATAATAATAACAATAATAGACATTTATATAGCTCAAAGCGCCTTCAAGATTAGAAAGTGGGTCACATTGTAACAGAAATTAAAATCGTTCAATATGCTGACGACACTGTCGTGTTTGTTGATTCGGAAGAATCAGTGAAATGTGTAATGGAAGAAATAAATAGATTTCTTGACAATGCGGGTCAAAAGGTTAACTGGGATAAATCGGATATAATGGTATTAAAAGATGATTTAATAATAGACAATTTGAAATACAGTATGGCACTAGTGAAATGTTTGGGAGTTTGTGTGGGTTAAAATAATGATGAAATTGATCGACTAAACTAGGCGGGAAGAATTAAAAAGATAACAAATATTTTAAATGTATGGACAAAAAGAAGATTAACATATTTTAGGAAGTAACAATAATACAATTATCAATAGTCTCGCAATTTGTATATATTTCGACGGCTGTATACCAGTTCCAAATTATATTCTAAAGGAATTGAATGGGTTGATATTCTCTTCTTATGGAACTCTAAGATAGATAAAGTAAAAAAAAGTTTCATTATAAATGAGGAAATAGCAGTGGGTCTGAATGTGGTTGATATGGAATGGAAATTAAATTTGTAAAGGTTTATCGTGTGTAGTGAAAGTTGTTTGGAATTTGTCTTAATTTGTTCTGATATACATTTGAGCAGCCAATTTATGAAGTGTGCATTGGGTTGACACATTGATTATTCTTGGAAGTCCAAAGAGTTAAGTTCATGTCATGTGTGGAAGCACTGACACTGTGATTTCCTTTAAAAGGGCATAGCGCCATCTAGTGGCCAGTGATAGTGATGCTAACAAATTGAAGCCACAGAAGATTGTTTTGAGGAACCAAATTGCCCTTTATCCAGAGCATCCTGGTTTTTGGGGATTCAGTTTGATACTTTTGGAGGCAAAGAGGTTAGTTGAGACATTGATTTACTTACTTTTGTAAAATGTTGAATTATGAGCTAGAAAAGACAGCTTACTTTAATTGTTTGCCCAGTAAAGTGTAAGTGGTCCTATGGTAATACAGTAATGTACCTGACTTGTATGTGCATGTATTAATGTATTACTTGTGTATACAACCGACTGTGTAATGGTGTGCAACATTGGTGTAAGGCTCAGTCAAGCTTTAGGATTGGACATTTGTGTATACTACAATCTCTGAATATGAGAATAAGGTGAATAGTGAGGCCAATCAATGATATGTTGATAAATAGCACTTTTAAGTGCTGGGTGTTGATTGAAGTTGGACAGGTCATTTGGTCGGGTAACCTTGTGCTGAGAGCCTTGCTGTAATGTTGCTACATCTCATGTAAAATAAGGCATCACACCTTGAAATGATTAGGAATGAGTAATAATTTGAAGGCATGTTCTTTATATAATCACGTACTACTTCTCTTGTTGAATCAGGAACTCCTCAGATTATTTGCCCTTTGTGAAAAACATTGATACATGACAAAGTTAAATATTGATATAATATAGGTCACATAATATGTCAATTTATATTGAAACAAACTTCAAATCTTGAAATATGTCGCCACAATCTTAAGATTAGTGTGCATATTTGCCCTTCATGAGTGAATTACATTGGCAATATTTATTGTCGTTTATGAATGTCAAATGATTTATGTGAACTATACTTGATGACTGCTCTGTACATGTAGTTATGATCCCTTTTTGTATTTTGTATTTTGTTACAGTTTTCACGGAAACAAGGAATCGAGATCCGTACGTCGAATAAAAGAACGGAACACAATGAATTTCCTGTCGAAACCTTTGTTTATTTCAACGACCTCAACAACAGTCACATCGTGGATATCAGCATTTTTGAGTGATAAGGATGGAGCATGGAAGTTTTTTTTTTTCTTATTGGACAAGTAAAATTGGGGGATTCCCATTGTTATTACAATGTAATTCAAATACGAAAGATATTGTTTTACTTGCAAACCAATTTAAGCTACCCGCGTTATATTTAGATTTGTATTTTATATGGAGTAAATTACGATTTATTGATTTGCTACATGTAACGGACATAGAAAACCAAGTGTTGTGGTATAATAGTAGTATAAAATGAAGAATGACATGTTATATTTTCAAACATGGATTAATTTAGGCATCATGAAAGTGAAGGGCGTAATTAAAACAGATCAATGGTGTAAATTACAAAAACATTTCCCTGACAATATAGCAAGTCATTTATTTTTAAATTTTAACTTTGTTAAATTGAAAAATTTTTTGCCAAAATGTTGTTAAAGAAGCTACAATATAGAGCACCGAAAAATAATGATAATGAGAATTTGTTTGAAATATCAGCAGAAAATTATATTTATATAAATGCTATGACAGCAAGACATTTTTTATTTTGTTTTTATAGAAATGATTCGAACGAAGCCACTATTTTGTATTTACATGTATTAAAGCCTATTTTGCATTACTAGAGGACTTTATAACGAATGATGTTTTATTATTAAGTTGAAACAAATATCGATTAACAAAAATAATTAATTGAATTTTAGACTCTTACATAGAATATTACCTTCGAACAAAATTGTATTTAAATATGAAAATATTTAATGAAAATAAATGTGATGCTTGTAATTGTGTTAGTACAACATTGCACATGTTATTACGCTGTAAAGCGGTAAAAATCCTTATATTATTACTAATATTAATATTTGTTTCATATGTATGATGATATAACGTATTAATGAAAAGGTTTTTATAATTGGTGGGCAAAATTTTGCAAATGAAAATTGGTGTATTAATTGTATTATTAATATTACTGAGTTTGTCATTTATAACAATTCTATTAAATTTATGAATAATAAGAGAAACAATTATTTCAAAACCAACATACTATTGAAAGAGGTAAAAGTAGAATTAATACATTATTTGAATTGTTGTTACTTTCGAAACAAATTAAGAAATTCAAGAGGAATAGGTAAATTATTAGAACACCTTTAGTTTATAATTTTATAAATTGTGTAACTATGTAAATGTTGTACTCTGAAATAAAGTCCCTCGTAAGAGGTAAAATTAAACAAATCAAGCAGATTAACTATAACATAAGGTGAAAGACGAACAAATTCGCAAAGATAAAAAACATTCATAATTATTTTGTAGGGCTTTAACATATCAGATAGTTAAAGCTTATACACATCAAAAAGAAAATACCAACAATCTACAGTCTGACTTTGTTTGGAAAAACCGGGACTCAATATTAATTATAATAATAATAATAGACATTTATACAGCGCAAATTGCAAAGAGCCTCTAAGCGCCTTCAATATTAGCCTTCGTGTCATGCACAAGAATTAAACAAATATTATATTCTCAACATTTGGTCGATTTCACCAAAGATGGAGCCATTCAACAGCGGCCTAGCACTTCCAAACTGGCGACAGAATAATAACTTGCCATTTGTTTTAGCATAAACATTTCAAGATATAATAACACTGGTAACATTAACGAACTTTACACGGACATAATTATATCCGTATAACGGCTAATGAAGCTCGCCTTTAGAACGCTGTATAGAGGTCAAGTGTGGTATTTACCTTCGCGGAGAGAAGTATCATATATAATCTAATGTTAAGCAATATGTACAGTATATTCGAAGAATACAACAAATTCAAGCAATAAACATGTACTTACGACGCTAAATGTACTGGAGAGATTAATATTACTCATATAGAATTACAATGTTTATGAGTAGTATTGTAGCAAACTTTGATCAATCATGACCCATCACAAACATCCAGGTTATCATTAGTGGATTATTTGCTCACGTCCAAATGAATGTTATGAATAAAATACATTTATATATCATGCGTATTCCACAGAATGCAAACATAATTATGTGTGTATCTTCTCAACACGTCAATAGCCTCCTAAATATTTGTATAATCATCAAATTAGAGTTTGAAAGCATGATCGCGTATAAAGACTTTAAGCCAAATTCACTTAAATGAATAATTGAGCTCTGGTATAGATGGCGCTACACAGAATATTTGTGTGTGAGATAATAAAAAACTGAGTGTCAAATTTGAAAGAGCATACAATTTTAATGACAAAACTAGATTTTGAATTCGTCACTTAGACGAATTAAGGTGATACGTATTGAAGTTACGATAATGATTTTGACTTTTTAACGCGAATGCACATTTTATTTATTGCAATTCCTAAATTCATATTGTAGGATAGTTGAGACCAGATTACTTATAGAGCAGAATCTCAGCTACAACATATCATAATATGAGAGAAATTCGATGAAAAAAGGGCTAGATATGGACGGAAGTCCACTGTGATCGACTTCAAAATCGATTAAAATCGGTTAAAATTCGCATTTTCAACTTTAACCGTCAATATGATAACGTCGTAACACTTACTTGGCATAAATGAGGTATGAATTCGTATCTACAACTCATAATTTTTTTCCGAATATTGAAAACAAATTGGGGGAATGGATTTAAAACAAAGTTATGGCCGAATAAAAAACATATGTTTTTACCATATTTTGCCAATTTGCGTGCGCGCGTAATTTTGACTTTGACACGCGCGTACTCCATTATTATGAATCAACAATCAAATTCATGGAGTGTGTTGAGGAATGTGGTACCTAGGAATGCCAAACCCGAGTAAAAACGGCATGTTTCTTATTCATTTGCGTTACGCGCGGCAGACTAATCACGACTGCATAGAGACACACATTAGTTCCTAAATTCCTATTGCTGGATAGTTGAGACCACATTTATTTTAGAGCTATATAACCTCAGCTACAAGATATAAAAGTCTGGGAGAAAAATCGATGAGGAAGAATAAGCGAGATATGGTCAAAAGTCCGCTGTAATCCATTTCAAAATCGATTAAAATCGGTTAAAATGTGCATGTTCAACTTAAACCCTCAATATGATGACGTCATAACATTTACTTGGCATAAAATGAGGTATGAATTCTTATTTACAACTCATAATCTTTCCGATTATTAACGGAAATCTGGGTGTTTGTGGATGTTTAAAAAAGTCAAATGGCCGAATAAACAAACTAGGATTTTTTTACCATATTTTGCACAATTTCGTGCGCGCGTAATTTTGAATTTGACGAGCCCGTTCATTGTAATTATGAGTCAACAATGACTCAAATTGATGGAGTGTGTTAAATAATGTACCAGGAATGTTTCTTTTTTATTTGCGTTACGCGCGCAAATACGCGAGTCAGACTAATGGCCTCCTCTAATGGCCTCCTCTACCGTCATTTCCTCACCGCATAAATGTCACCACAAAGCGAGTTGTGAGACACATGAGAGATTCCAACATCAGCTCTTTCGGCCGATGGATATCATCCCATACTTGGCCTGAAGTCCGAGACGCGTCGTCCGGCACTCAAGCAAAATATGACGCATTTAATGCAACATTGAAGCATGCTATCGACGGCAACTTCCCTTGCAAAAGTGTAAAGATCCACGAAAAAGATAAAGCTTGGATCACCCCGCACATCAAATCGCTAATCCGGGAACGACAAATCCTGTTCCACACTAGTTCTCGCGCCGAGTGGAAAGCCTGTCGTAACAAGGTCCAGAAAGCGATCGTAGACGCGAAGGAAGATTTCTACAAAAACCGAGTAGAGCGGTTGAAGAAAGATGACCCAGCGGCCTGGTATAAGCATATCAAGCTGATGACGACATCCTCGCAGTCATCGCAAATCATCGATGTACCTAATGGCGATCACAACCCGCATCTGTCGCCAATATCATCAACAAGCACTTCACAGACGTTGCTGCCGATGTCAACCCACTTGATACCTCAAATCTTTCAGCGTTTCGCCGTATTTGGCGTCCACCCACGATCTATCCCTGGGAAGTATTTCATGAGCTACGTAAAGTTGTGCCAGGAAAGTCTGCTGGTCCCGACGGTATTCCCGCGAAGCTCATTAAGATATTTGCCTACGAGCTTAGCACTCCGCTGTGTGACGTATTAAATGCTTCTTTCTCAGAAGGTGTTGTGCCGACCCAATGGAAGAAAGCGATTGTTGTCCCTGTGCCTAAAGAACAGCGACCACGGTTAGAAAAGTTGCGTCCGATCGCACTCACTGACCACTTCTCGAATATCGCAGAACAATTCGTGACAAAGTGGCTTCTCGCTGACATTGACTCTTAATCAATGTTAATCAATTTGGTAGCCGGGCCGGTAGATCCACTATTCATTACCTCGTGGATTTGATTAATGTTCTTTGTAGTTATGCTGATAAACGCCAAAAGAATACATCAGTTGTCATCACCACTGACTTTTCTAAGGCGTTCAATAGAGTTGACCATACAATTGTTATTGAGAAACTGATTCAGTTGAACCCTTCCGAACACATCATTCAGTGGATAGCGGATTTCCTCACTGGACGCACCCATCGCACCCGGTACCGTGGTCATTTGTCCGATGAGATATCATTGACGGCTGGTGTGCCTCAGGGCATAAAACTTGGCCCAATTTTGTTCTTGATACTAGCCAATGATGCCCTCTCTGACTGTGGTCTTAGGTACTGGAAGTAGGTGGATGATATGACACTTGTACAGACTGTCCCAGAAAAAACGAAACCGGGTTTCATGGCAGAAATTTTGTGTCATAATGAATAATTTCCTTGATGATATATATATATCTGAAAAGCTCTGTGTCTCTTCTTTCATTTGATGTACAACTTATGGCACATAATTCAAGCATGACTGAATTAGAACAATGGAAAGTGGTGTTACCAATATTCCATATGCACGCATACATTTTAAGTTTGGGTGAGTTTTTTGGGTGAGTTTTAAGGGTTGTAAACGTACTTATTTTTAAAAAGGACAAACACCACATAAAAGTTCATATTTTTATCTTTTACATGACACCTCATGCTAAACAAAGAAATGATTTATGCCAGAGAACGAGTACAATGAAAACATGCCTGATTTCTGCCCAAATGAGTGAAAGTTGAGTAAGAAGTCGCTCAGCTTTCCTGACTTAGCAGCTGACAATGGACTTTGATGCATGAGTGAATTTACACAAACATGTGGATCAGGGAAAACATGGGAAACAGGCTAGATCAGGAAAGTTACTCATTCGGGATGGAATCAAGCATGTTTTCATTGTACTCGTTCTCTGGCATAAATCATTCATATTTTAATCATAAAACCTCACCCAAACTTGCAATTTCTGCGTGCAAATGAAATGTTGGTAACACCACTTTCCATCGTTCTAATTCAGTCTTGCGTGAATTATGTGCCATAAGTTGTATATCAAATGAAAGAAGAGACACAGAGCTTTTCAGACATTATATATCATCAAGGAAATTATTCATTATAACACAAAATTTCTGCCATGAAACCCGGTTTCGTTTTTTTCTGGCACAGTCTGTAGAGTCACGTATGCGGGATGCGCCCAGTGAGGTCCAGCCGACCATGGACTCATTAACTCAATGGTGTGATACAAACAATATGAAACTCAATCCTAATAAATGCAATGTAATGCGTGTCGATTTTGGTAAATATAAAAAAATACCGCTCGATGTTAAAATTAATAATTTGATTCTAGCCCAAGCAGATTCAATGAAAGTCCTTGGTATTTTGATTAATGAAAATCTTAAGTGGGAGGGTCAGGTGTATGCTATGATTAGGAAGACTAATAAGCGAATGCATATTCTTCGTTCTTTAATTCCATTTAAATTGCCAATGAGAGATTTGATATTGATTTATAAGGGATACGTTCGTCCCTTGGTAGAGTACGGGGTGCCTGTTTGGCACCCTGGTCTAACAAAAATGGAAACAGCCTCTATTGAAAGAGTCCAGAAACAAGCACTAAGGCTGATTTCGGGTCCCCTTTATGGATCATATGATAATGCTTTGGATGTTACGATGGTTGAAACTTTGGAAGATAGGCGAAAGAAAACATGCTTGAAGTTCGGCAAATCCCTCCTTAATTCCAATGATTTCCGGAACTGGCTCCCAGAACAGACACCAGACACTGGAAGGCAGTTACGTCGTCAAACAAATTTATATTCTATTGGTTGTAGGACAGAAAGATATATGTCCAGCCCTATTCCTTACATTGTGAGATGCTTGAATGAGAATACTAATTAGATACCTTAAAATCCCCATGTATATTGATGCATGTAATACATTAGACACGTATTAGTTATGTACTATTATATTATACTGGTTTGATTATTGTGTTATAATTGTTCACGCACATAATTCCGATCTTTATTATGATGCTTCCTATCTGTATTATGATGCTTCCTTTGTGTGGGGTATTTGTGTATAATAACGGGCAATTATACTTTGATGGTACAAATGCATTTATTCACTCTTACGAATTGTATTGGATAATTGATTTGGACAAACTAGTTACTACAGCGAGATACAGTACCTTATAATTGTACATTAAATACTTTTGACTTTAAAAGTAAGTGTTGATTATTATAAGCTATTGAACCAAACCAAAACACTCTTATTGTAATGCATTTGAATTCGCATTTGTGTGTACGAGTCTCAATTTACGGGTGATATCATTATATCCATAATCCATGTAATTGAATAAAGTTAGTTAAGCCATTGAATGCAATAAATTATGATTCATATATCATATCATTCTATTTGGATAATTAATTCTTACTAAATTCCAAGACTTGCTGCTTGTTTATGTAGTTTTTGTATAAATTTATAGCTTGCTTAGTAAGTGTTATATGAATTATAAGTATTCTAAATTTTACAAATTTTACTTTAAAATATTTAATCTGCATTAGAAAATCGAAATAATACACGATGCCTTAATATTATATTATGGGCTTTTGTTATTACTCATTTTATGTATCGATATATAAAACAACTTTATTACTCACTGTCGTTGGTTAGGATTTACGGCTAATTCGTTATGCTATTAATTTGTGATTGAGCTATATGTAATTTTGGTAAATTTTTAATTAGCCCAGTAATTGTTAACGCAATCATAATGATTTTAATGTTATCTTAAAATATAAAATTTGCATTAGGAAATATAAATTGATACATGATGCCTATTGACTTTTCTAATCATTTAATTGATTAATCGATATAATAATAATATAATTTACTGTCTTTCGTTAGTATTCATGCTTTATTTGTGCCACTATTCAGGTATATTATGATTTATTTCTCTAATTATTGTATATAATATATTAAGGTTTCTTTATACCTCGTGAGTTCATTAATGTTATTTTCATGTTTGTAAATATTGTTGCAAATGACACTGCAATTCAGCTTGTAGCTGTGAATGTGACATTTTGTTGAATAAAATACCATTATTATAATCACAATTGTATAAATACACACCATAGTGCCTAAATTCCTATTGTTGGATAGTAATGAACACATTTCTGTTAGGG